>QLTV01003298.1:193091-231140 GCA_003457575.1 Thermophis baileyi | reverse complement strand
AAAAGGAAGGAAGGAGAAAAGGAATGGGAGGGGGGAGGGAAAAAGAAGGAAGGAAGGAAGGAAGGAAGGAAGGAAGGAAGGAAGGAGAAAGAAAGAAAGAAAGAAAGAAAGAAAGAAAGAAAGAAAGAAAGAAAGAAAGAAAGAAAGAAAGAAAGAAAGAAAGAAAGAAAGAAAGAAAGAAAGACAGACAGACTTATGACCACAACTGAGCCCAAAATTTTGGTTGCTAAGCAAGAGCGTTGTTAAGTGAGTTTCACCACATTTTACAAGTTGGCCCCGCCCACCCGGTCACCTGACCACCAAGCCATGCCCACCCGAAGCCACACCCACCTGACCTCCAAGCCACGCCCACAAAATAAGCCACGCCCACAGAACCGGTAGTAAAAAAAATTAGAACCCACCCCTGGTGTATATGGAACACTTTTGCTAGAAAAGAGGGAGGAGGAGAGCCAAGAATCCTTTACACTTTCAAAAATGAGTCATTTACACACACACACACATACACACACACACCAAGGGTGGGTTCTGGATCCTTTTGCTGCCGGTTCACTCAGGGTCGCGCCGTGCACGCGCGCAGCAATCAAAATATAGCTTCTGCGCATACGCAGAAGCAAAATCCAAGATGGCGGCACCCACGGAGACACCGACGGAACCGGGTCCGTGACATCATCGCCGAGCTACTAACAGTTCTAAAGAACCGGTTAGAACCGGTAGGAACCCACCTATGACACACATGGAAGGTATGACTGCAGCTTGGGCTTCCTTCTTGCTAATGGTTCCCTTGCCATGGATCTGCAGAGAGTTTACAGACTCAAATCTACTCTCGGCAGAAATCTGTTATTGTGGCTGAAATGAGATAAGAATTTATTTCCAGGACACTTCTCCCTGACCTGACAAATGACAGGGTCCTCTTTGCATAATCTGTCAAAAATAACTATTACTGTCTATATACAAAGCCCCTAATCCCATCCTTGCTGAAAAAAATAAAGTACAGGTAGTCCTTGACTTACAACAGTTTGTATAGTGACTGTTCAAAGTTATGATGGCAATGGAAAAAATGACTTATCTCAGGGGCTGCCACAAAGAAGAGGGAGTCAAGCTATTCGCCAAAGCACCTGAGGGCAGGACAAGAAGCAATGGGTGGAAACTAATCAAGGAGAGAAGCAACCTAGAACTAAGGAGAAATTTCCTGACAGTTAGAACAATTAATCAGTGGAACAACTTGCCTCCAGAAATGGTAAATGCTCCAACACTGAAAGTTTTTAAGAAGAGATTGGATAACCATTTGTCTGAAATGGTATAGGGTTTCCTGCCTAAGCAGGGGGTTGGACTAGAAGACCTCCAAGGTGCCTTCCAACTCTGTTATTCTATTCTATTCTATTCTATTCTATTCTATTCTATTCTATTCTATTCTATTCTATTCTATTCTATTCTATTCTATATTAACTTATGACTGTTTTTCACAATTACAACCTTTGTGACATCCCCATGATCATGTGATCAAAATTCAGATGCTTGGCAATTGGTTTATATTTATGACCGCTGTTGGGTCCCAAGGTCATGCGATCACTTTTTCCGACCTTCTGACAAGCAAAGTCAATGGGGAAGCTAGATTCATTTAACAACTGGATTACTAACTTATCAACTGCGTTGATTCACTTAACAACTGTGGCAAGAAAGGTGATAAAATGGGGCAAAACTCACTTAACATATATCTCACCTAACAACAGAAATGTTGGGCTCAATTGTGGTCGTAAGTCGAGAACAACCTGTAACAAGTAAATTAACAAAGACAGGATAAAATTGATAAGGAGCAACTAAGATCCCTCTCTATGTAGTCAACTAAGGCAGACCTAGTAAGGAAATTGCAGTAAGTCATTGAATGATAGATGCCTAGTCCTACCAATGTTTCTTCTCTTGCTAACAAGAAACAATGGTTACTTCCAGCTGGTTATGTGTTTCTTAACAAGAAAATGGCTCTCTTTATACAATCAAGTTGAACCAATTTTCCCTGTACAGCTAGTCTTCCACTTACGACCATAATTGAGCCCAAAATTTCTGTTGCTAATTGAGACAGTGATTAAGTGAGTTTTGCCCCATTTTATGACCTTTCCTGCCACAGTTGTTGAGTGAATCACTGCAGCTGTTAAGTTAGTAACACGGTTATTAAGTAACTCTGGCTTCCCCATTGACTTTGCTTGACAGAAGGTCACAAAAGGGGATCACATGACCCCAGGACACTGCAACCGTCGTAAATATGAGTCAGTTGCCAAGCGTCTGAATTTTGATCACATGACCATGGGGATGTTATATCGGTCGTTAAGTATGAACAATGGTCATACGTCACTTTTTTCAGTAATGTACGTTTGGTCACTAAATGAACTATTGTAAGTCGAGGACTATCTGTATTGTCCCAAGATCCTAAGGGCAAATCAGAGTCCTATAATTTCTTGCCCCATAATTCAAAATCCAAAAGATCTTATTTGTATTGTTCTCTGCTCCTCTTCCTTTGTAAACTAGAACCGATGATTGTTGTTTCAATAAAGCAGAGGTCTTCAAACTTGGCAACTTTAAGACTTGTGGACTTCAACTCCCAGAATTCTTTAAGCTATGCGGGCTGGAGAATTCTGGGAGTTGAAGTCCACAAGTCTTAAAGTTGCCAAGTTTGAGGACCCCTAAATAAAGTGTCTTCTTCCTTCTCTGAATAGCTCTCCATCTTTCACATCCATAAAAAATCATTTTGTTTCTTTCTGTGACCATACTGATTATCTTTCAACTTGGGGGGGCGGGAATAGGAAAAGAGGGAGGTGTGTTTAAATCTCATGCGCTCTTTGGACAGCACTTGGTTGTTCCAAATCCTGATATATATTTTTTCAGAAAGCCAAATAATTAAACTAGAAAGAATATATAGTCCCAAGAAATGCCGATGTGGCTCTTCAGGTGTAGATGATTAAAGTAGGGTAGCAAGTCACAACATTTGTTGCTAAATAAATAAAAATAGTGTCATTTCAGATGCAAGAGCAGTGTTTTGCAACATCATTAGCTGTATTCTTTAAAACTTCAAGCCAAATTGTTCAAAAATTGGACATGGGGAAAATGCACACTTGGAGTAGGATACCACATGTAACTATTTCTATGTTGAGGTTAGAGAGTTTAGTAGTGTACGGTCATCAGCGTTAAGATCAAGGCTAGGGATCTTGATGGCTATAGATTATCTCTGGTATCTAAGACACCAAGCTCTCCATCAGTCATTTAATAATGCAAGGAAGAGGTAGAATCAGGCAGATATCACTATTTCATCCAACATGGAGCTGCACCATAATAGTCTGGATTTTGAAGCTGGAAGTGCTCCACCAAAGTAAGATGGGCTACTTTCAAGCCTTTTAGTTATTCCCCCACAGGGAATTAGAATTCTCCAGTTAGACCTTATTAGGTGAAAAGATCTGCTATATTGTCAACACACAGCATTTCTTTTTGCTGATGAACAAAGTGGAGTGTGGAATCAAAATCAGGAATAAAGAACATAGGGTATCAATTTATTCATTGGCTCATGTACTGTGATTCTTATTATGACGATATATGCGATTGGTAACAATAATATAAACATGCCCTTTTACTACTGGCACGTACGTATGTAGGAAGCAGAATCAATTTTTCAATTTTGGCATTTTAAAAGTTTTCATTACATTCTTCCATGGAACATTCCATTCTTTTTCTTTTATTTTTGACGATTAAGTTCTGCTTTTATGTTTTCTCTAATGATTTATGGTCTTATCGTGCAGTAATTTTATCTCTTAAAAACACAATTTCTTTCAGGATGGGATTTTAAAAACTGGATGCTACCAGGAATCTGTTGTTTTGCTGACTGTTCTTTGATAAACACTAATCAGATTCAACCCATATTTGTTGATTCTTTGAATAGAGATGTGAACTGTAGTGACATGGGTGTTGCTCCTTGTAAGAAAACCCTCACTTTTTCTGGGTTGATTGATTGGCTGATTGTTTTTATGGAATATTTGCTAAGTTATTAAACGATTTTGTTCACTGTTTAGTTGCTACTTTAGGGAGCTCCCTAAACCTTACTATAGAATGTCAGATGCCATTTCAAGATGCTCTCCTCGGGCTGGAACTCAAGCACTATTTTGGCAGGAATTATCAGGCCATCCCAAACAAATGGTTGTCTAACCTTTCTTTGAAAACCTCAGGATAAGCCAATGCCATTTATGAGACATATGTTCTGCTGCTTTAATAGTTCTTATCATCAGAAAATTCCTTCTTATTTCAAATGTGGATGAATCTTTGAACAGTTTCCACTTATTAGTTCCATCCTATGTTCAGGAGCAATGTTGAACAAATTCACAACTCACTGTGCTGTGTTTATGAAGGAGGCCACTAACGACCTCTTGATAGCCAAAGTCTAGTTGCTCTTGAAAAAAAGGCCTCTTGAAATTATAAAAATCTTATAATTCATAAAAAAGATTGATCAAGTGAGTGGGTTCAATATTCTGTCTTGAAGAATGTATGTGTGTGTGTGTGTGTGTGTGTTGTGTATTTCTCCTGAGCACCTGGGGGGAAATATGTTCAAGAACAAAGAGAATGCTAAACTGCTTATTAAAAACAAAGGTATAATTCAATGGTCCTACATTTCCTCCAATGCATTATAGATGGTTTTACAAGACCATATTATAAAGAGGATTTTATGAATCTGTAATTTGGACTAGGTAGTTAGGTACTGAAAATCTATGAGTCATTCCTTGTGTTTTTGCATGGGAGTTAGTAAAGTTCTTATTTTTTCACCTAATAATGGCATTTGTGTTTAATAAAATTACATTTCCTAATCAACTATAGCTGCCCTTCACCTACAGATAATTCCCACCGAATATAGCTTCAAATTAAAAGCACTCTAAATCTAATTCAAAGATTTTCCTTGAGCATTTTTTTCACGAACATCTTTACTTTTCAAGGTTTTTATCAGTGCTTCCTATAAAAAAAGAGATAAAGAAACCAGCCCTTGCCTTCATAATTCCTGATTAGATACAATGGCAATCTGGAATGTTGCGACACACATTAAAATGAGTGGGACCTCAATCCCATAGTTATGGCCTCCAGCTTGACCCCAACCCCTCTGGTGACATTGAAATCTGTTGGTTATAATTTCTGATTGCCTGAAAAGGACAAATCAATCAAACAATATTACTCTTTTGAACAATAGCCTCTTCAGTGCATGTGGGAAACTCATGATCAGGAAAACAGATTTATTTTTTTTAAGGAAAAATGTTTAGGGGGAAAAAATCAAATTTAAAATGCGAGATTGAGATAGCTGTATGATTGTGAAAATAAATGAGAAGAGCAAAAGTTAGGAAGTAGAGCAAAAGGCCAACTAAGAGCTGATTGAGTCTAAATATTTTAAAACAGGCAATTAAAAACAGGCTTTAATTCGGAGGGTCTCTGTATGGTGACCCAATAAGAGCCAATATCTCACTGACACTTCCCATGGTACTCACCACAACTCTCCTAATGGGAAAAAAAAACATTCTGCTTTTAAAAAACGAAATTGAAAAGCTGGCTTATTGCAGAGCTAAGCTTGCTACATTATCTGGACTTCTCTAAGAAGGTCTCTGTTTTCATGGGCATCATTAATATGCTTGGAAAATAAAAGTATAAGCGACTGCAGGTTCTTTCTTTGCAAATGTGCCCATTTCTCCAGGACAACCACAAGGAGAAGAGCAAGTTGTTCTGTGCTATCTCCATAGTCAATCCCTCCATAGCAGCCATTTTTTTTGAGAAGGCCCATGGCATGCATGCAAAGTTCAAAAAGTTTTGGGAGCTTAGCTTAATGTCTAGTGGGTTTTTTTTTTAATTGGATCAATGAGATTTTATATCTTTGATTATAGCCAAGTATTTTCCTATAGTTTATACAGTGTTCCTTAGTATTTACTCTAATCCTTCTTAAATATTTTAGAACAGTTACGGTATTATATTTTCCTTTTTATCCTAATTAATTGTTGTTTTTGTGTTTTATCAGCTGCTCTACGACCTGTAGTCCTTTGCCAATTATATTGAAAGCTTACATTATTTTGTAAAACAAAGTTGTCCACACCTATCTTCTTTAAGTTAAATAGGCCCAGATGATCCAACATAGTCTTTCCCAATGTGACATCCTCCAAATGTACAAGGAACTACAATTCTCATTATTCACAAATGGGAATTACAACAGTTGAATTCTTTTTGTAAATGTTCGGTCAGCATATTATTGGTTGCTGTTTGATTAAGAAATAATGTCATATAAAAGCTCATATTTCTGGTAATCAGAGTATCCAAGAATTGTAATGGAACAGTTAAAAATATAAAAAATTACAAACATGCAAAATAGCTATTATATTTCAAACTTCCCTCAAAATGAAAAAAAAATAGAAAGCCTCTTTCAGATGATTAAGGATACCAGGCAAGCCTCATTAATGTGATGGAATGTTCGCTTAAAAAAATGCTATTGTATGTTACAAAAACTAGTGAAAGGGTAAAACTAAATATGTTTCTTCTTGTCTTCACTTTCCTGTTTATCATCATTAAAGACGGCTTAGTGTCAGTGGTATGCAAAGCAAAAACATTTTGAAATGCAGTGGAGAACTAACCATCATGAACGTGACAAAATTCTTACACGACAAAGATTTCTAATTTTCTGAAACAAGCCAAATTCGGGGTGGAAACAAATGTCAAGAATTCACAAAGCTGTTGTTTCAGGCTTATCATATGGCAACTGGTTACAGAGCATATTGTTGTGCTTTAAAACACAATATGCACCATGGTTTAAGGATGAAGTTCAATCAAGAAACAAAAGATATGCTGCATTGAGTTGTACTAGCTGGGCAATGGACCTAAAAGGGATTAAGAGTGATCAATCTTTAGCCTTTATCTGGAGACTAAAGATTATAAGAAACTAGCAGTGTATGACAAGTAAATTTGGATGAAAAAATTCAACATTGGGAAAAGTGAGTGTCTGGAAGTGGGGGAAGAGAGAAGTAAAGATGCCACTGTGCCCAGAAGTAATAATAATGGGGGGGAAAATCTATTTAGAAGAACTTAAGGCCTGTTATATTGGATAACATCTAACCAGGATTTCTACTCGATTCTTGGGAAGTTGTTCAAATACCTAGGAACATTTTCACTTCAGACATTTTTGAATGAGCAGTTTATCTAAATCCATTCTGATCTGTTTACATACTGTATGGTCATAGAATGAGACCTCCTTTGTTCTCTTTTATGGATGATCTGTGTCAAGACTGGACATTAGAGTACATCCTTATTAGCTTAATTTGACCTTTCTGAAACTTCTGCTATTATTAAACCCCTGGTTGGCAGTACCATTTAATTATTTTATTTATAAAACAAATTTATATGGCTGCTCAGACTCACACATGGTGGCCCTGAGTGACTTACAACATTAAAATTTCACAATGAAAGTACCCCACCCATCCTAGTGGGGTGGCAACTCCACAATCACAACAGCTACTTGATCAGCTCCATATCAACCTGGAGTCGCCTGGCCTGCTGATGGAGCCATGTCTTCAGGGCATTCTGGAAAAGTATAAGGGTGGAGCCAATCTTATCTCCAGGAGAATAATATTCCAAAGGTAGGAAGCCACCACAAAGAAGGCCATTTTCGTTGGTCCCACTAGGTATGCTTCCCTAATAGATGGGACTCACGACACACCTTGCATTCCCACTCCAGTGGGTTGTGTGGATGTTACTGGGGAGAAGCAGTCCTTCAAATCACCTGATCCCAAGCCACTTTAAAGGTGATAACCAGCATCCTGAATTGCACACAGAAGCAAATCAGTAACCAATGCAACTCCCACAAAAAAGGTGACTATCTTGGCCACTGTATTTTGAATCAACTGAAACTTCCAGAAACTCTTCAAAGGCAGCCCCAATTTTAGGACAGTTTCAGATTCTAAGGGACTTATGTTCCCCCTTTTCACCCTGCAACTGTCCTCAGATTCAGTACAAAGGCAAGATAGGAAGAGCAAACAGTAGCTGCATTTCTATTAAAAGTATCACCTGGGTAAACAAAGCAAGCTACCACTGAAGAAAATACAATTATAAAATGTGGATAAAGTGTGTTTTTATTCACTGGCTTCTTGACAGAACTCCATTGAAATAATGCCAGTGTTTCTAATCTTTGCCTTGGGTAAATTTTATGCTGTTTGATGGGAGGTTTCCCAATTTAACATAATACTGAACATGCATGATAATATTATAATATCATAGAAAGGAGGCAGCTTTTATGAGATTGTGGGGGTAGATTTTCAGTTATAATGGAGATTTCCTCCCACAAAGAGGGCCTTCTTTTCACATACAGTAGACAGCCACTCCCTCCTTTGGGATATTAAAAGGAACAATTCTTGAACAGAGGGAGGCTCTTGCTGTGCAGGGAAAGAATGATAATCAAGTGCCTTTGAAATAATCAGAGATAAAATGCTAATTAGGCCAGAATAACAGAAAGGAAGAGTGTGAACATTTGTAAAGAAGTCGGTGTGAATTAGAAACATGGCAACACTTCACAAAGTGGGGAAAGGCTTTGAATAATTTAAAGTTAAGAAAAGCAAGAAATGTTATGATAGAAGCTCTTCAACAGCTTTCAAACCAAACTGTTTTTAGCAGTGTGATTGCACTGATTTGTTACTCTCTTCTTCAGGAGTTTTCTAAAATCCCGGTGTAGCCAATAGTCCTGAAACTCCCGGGTAGTTCTAGTCCCATCCTAACCAAGATGAACCCTGCTTAGATTCTGAAATCCTGTTAAGGTGTGCTAGATGATGCTACTACATCGGTTCCCCCAAAACATATTATATAAGCTAGCAATTCACGTGTTGCAGAAGTTCCAATATTAGTTTTTACCTTTGCAGCTAACACAAATGATTCTGAGTGGTTAAACTTGTCATGATAGAGAACCATTTCTCCATGCTGCACCATACTGGGTAATAGTGAATTATTCCATTTGTAAGCTGTGTAAACCAGGGCCATTTTAAAAACAAGGAGCCATAAGAAGACAAAGGTGGGACCTTGGCCATCAGCAGTTAGCAAAGGGAAGGTAGACTACTAGGCACTGAAAGGGAAAACCTTTTCTATAATATAATGACTATAAGATCCAATCTGGGTCGATCACTGGGACCAGAGATTTCGTCTTCTGAGCTTTCGGACTCATGCTGGAGCCTATCTTCAGGAAACTTCTCTCTAGCCTCTCTAACTTCTCTCTAGAGAGAAGTTCCTTGAGGATGGGCTCCAGCACAAGTCCAAAAGCTCAGAAGGCAAAACCTCTGGTCCCGGTGATCGACCTAGATTGGATCTGGCAACATTCTCCTGGGACACATACTGTATATTCACCTTCTGTCTTTAAATATTGAGGGCTGTCACATTGTGGAAGGTTTGGACTTATTTTCACTTGATCCACAGGATAAGACTAGAACTAATGGGGTGAAATTTCAATACAGATTGGACATTAGGAGAAACTTCTTGACAATGAGATCTGTCCGTCAATGGAATAGGTTACCACGTGATGGTTTCTTCCCATTTACTGGAGCTCTTCAAACAGAGGCTGGACAGTCGTCTATTAGAAATGATGTAGTAAATCCTGAAGAGTGCAGGATTGGATAACCTCTTAGGTATCTCCCAATTCTATGATTCTATTGAGAAATGCACACATGACCACTCTATCTTCATGTATCATTATGAGCTCATTATAGCAAATCTGAGATTAATGAGATCTATTTAGGTAGCACCCCTCATAATTTTAAGAGTTTATCAAATTAAATATGCAGTTCTACTCAGGCATTTTGTCTTACTTTGGGAGTATTGCTTTTTTATTGTTTTTTAATTGGTTTTTTTATCTTTGTAAGCCCCCCAAGTCGCTGAGAGTGAGTTGGGCAGCCATATAAATTTTCTTAAATAAAGAAAGAAAGAAAAGAAGAGCAGCAAAATGTAGGGACTCAGTTATAACAGCGATGAGTACACCATTTGAAAGAACAAATATAGAGAGAGATCATCATGAGAAAATCCACTTACTGTATATGGTTGCTGGGAATCAAAAACAACTTGATGGCACATAATCAATCAATCAATCATCAGAAATGACTACAAGCCCTGTGATGGTCAATCAACAACATTACTGGAGACTTACCCACTTACCAGCTTTTTTCTACTAAGCTGTCAAGATTTTGTCCAGCAAAAAAAAAGGCTAGGCCTGATGCAGTGAACATCATCCACTTATTGCTCCAGACTGAGTTTCTCAGGTTTCTAGATGCTAGCAGGAAATGGTATCTGACTATAACAAAAATACAGAGAATGTTCATCACAAAGACATTATGAATCTTGTGTGGATTTGTCACTGGAGACATAGGTTCAGACCGAAGGGCAAGTGATGTCATGCAAATGCCATAGTTTGCATCATTTGCATGATGACATTATGACATGCGTAAAATCATCATGGCTTGTACCACATGCCTGTGCTGGTCTGAAAGTTACAGGAAAAGTTTACTTTCACAATTAAAGAATAAGACAATAATAGGGATCTCTTGATTCTACCAATATATAATTAAACAATTATATCTAGTGACTCAATCCTAGGATGTTTCCATCTACACCACAAAGACACCTTCATGCCCTTTCTTGGCATTTGGTGCTTTTTTAGTCTGTTGCCATCCTTGTTCTTGGTTTTCTTTGTTAGTTTTAAATTATTCCCTGGTGTCATTTTTCTCCACAAAAATATGAACTCAAACATACTGTATATAATAAACATTCATATTTAAGTATCACTTGCACACTGCAGGTTTTAAGGAAATAACTCCCTCCTTTCTCAACACATTATGAACTTAGTTCTAATAGATCTATTCACACTGGCTACAATTTCAATGTTCAACCTACAATTTCAATTAAATAATTATCTTGAGTGGCCAGGCTGGGAGAGTGTGCCATTAGAGGAGCCAGCATATAATGCGATACATTAAATATCACATATAAATATAATTAATGCTGATACATTCTTTTTTATATTAATGAAGTGTGGCTATTCCAGTTTATTTCCTGGCAGAGGAGAAAATTGAAGGGTTAGCTTGGTTTCTTGGCAGCTGGTGAAATCTACTTAAATGGTGAGCCTAGATTTCGGTGCATGAGTAAATGGAGCTTCTTGTCTCATTCTATTGTCTTACACTTTGCTGTAATGTTATAGTTAGGCTTAGGCAGATCAGAGAGAGAAAGAAGCATTGTGTGTGGGACCATTGCTACCTCAGATAGTTCCTTGGAATCATCATTGCTATTTCACCAAACTAACAATATTCAGGTTCATCTTGGAGGATTACTAGATAATTTCATCTATTTCTACTCTGAGTTGCACATATACATTTTTTAAATCTGTTCCATTTCCTTGTGAATTATATATTGCTTCTAAGGTATATTTCTGAGCATTTCAAAACATATATATCCAAATCCATTAATCCTAAGGTAGGTTATTTTATGTAGTTGTTGGGCTGCTTTTAGCAAAACCTGCATTACCAAATATAGATAAAGGGAAATTTGAACCAATAAATTCTGATCTGCAAATTAGTCCATCAATCAATCAATCAATCAATTAGCATTAGAGCTGGAAGGGACCTTGGAGGTCTTCTAGTCCAACCCCCTGCTCGAGCAGGAGACCCCAGACCATTTCAATCAATCAATCAATCAATGAATCAATCAATAGAATAGAATAGAATAGGAAGGGACATTGGAAGTCTTCTAGTCCAGCCCCCTGCTCAAGCAGGAAAACCTATACCATTTCAGACAAGTGACTGTCCAGTCTCTTCTTTAAAACCTCCAGTGATGAAGCACCTACAATTTCTGAAGGCAAGCTGTTCCACTGGTTAATTGTCCTCACTGTTAGGAAGTTTCTCCTTAATTCCAGGTTGCTTCTCTCTTTGATTAGTTTCCAACCATTGTTTCTTGTCCTGCCCTCTGGTGCTTTGGAGAATAATTTTACACCCCCTTTTTTTTTTTGTGGCAGTCCCTCAAATATTGGAATACTGCTATCATGTCACCAGACAAGTTATGAATGAGGGCTACCATATCTATTTGCAAAAAAAATTAATGCAGACTACTAAATGGCAGCTGAACTAAGAACTTCCTGTATGGCTTTGCTGTTGTCTAGTTGGTCATCTGGATTTTTTTCCATGTAATGGTCATCTAGTAGCCCTATCCAAATAGACTTCATGAAGTTAATCAAGCATCTCTAACCGACAAATTAGATTGTGTGAATACTGTAGTGAGATCATCATAACAACAGTTCAGGAAGTTTACTTCTAGAGAGGTATATATAGGGATATAACCTTAATAATCCAATCACACTCTTAAGTGAATTGGAGAAACAAGAAGGAAAGGAAGAAGGATGTTGGCAATAAGGTATCGTCTAATAAGCACTTTCCTGTCCTAGAAAACAAAACTAATTTACTAAAATATGTATATCTTTCTTTTTTGGCTATGAAAGTCCATTAAAAGCCCATACCTTGTGAACAAATGGTTTGAGCTGTTTGTTGTGTTCCACTTGTCTGCCAAAATATGAGGAATGTTTTGCAATGTCTACAAAAGTCTATGATTAGGCTGATATGCATGTTGACGCATATGAGAAAAATTCAGCCTCTTAAAGAATTTCTTAAAACTTGTCTAGATTGGATGGAGAATATCACTGTATCCTGAATAATTGTAAATAGTCACTAAACATGCAATCCATTTTAATTCCTGCCCTTTTATAAAGAAAGAAATTTTCTGGCTGAAATCAAGAGGCAAAATTACATTCCTGGATTGCAGTCCATCGGGAATGTCATAGATACTCATGTGAACATCCAATTAATTATCCACAGTAATTAACAATTTGCCCAAGAATATCTGAAAAGCCACCCAGAGTTCCTTTGTAGAGTGAGATGAGCAGCATATGAATTAATGAAATAAATAAAATTAAAATATCACAATGTATACAAATTTACTTTCTGAAAAACAAATAACTTCTAGTTAGTTTCATGATATTGGAGCAAGTTGATAATACTACTGTCTTCCTGACCTGTTACTATTTTCCACTGAAAAAGGCCTAACATATTGGACCTTGATACTAATTCAGCAAAGCAAATTATGTTCCCTTATTCTAAATCAAATCAATTGTCTCCCTCTACTTCATACTAAGTAACAGCCCATACATCATTTTCCCATGGGCCATTGTCAGTTGTCAGCATAATCACCTGGCTAGTAAAAGAGCAGGCTGCTCTTCTATTAATAGCAGAAAAACAGATAATCTTCGCCCAAATAAAACAACTTATTAGCCAATCAGCTAACTGATGAGGAAGACATCCAAATTTCCTGCTCTTAATGATCATAGTAAAGTAATGATTGTTCAGGGTTTCTGAGAAGAAGGAAGACTAAAGGAAAGATTAAGGAAAGACTAAGGAAGACTAAGGAAAGAGGGGGACAAGGTGTATTGAAAGAGCCAAGGTGGCGCAGTGGTTAGAGTGCAGCACTGCAGGCTACTTCAGCTGACTGCTAGCTGCAGTTCAGCGGTTCAAATCTCACCGGCTCAAGGTTGACTCAGCCTTCCATCCTTCCGAGGTGGGTAAAATGAGGACCCAGATTGTTGGGGGCAATAGGCTGACTCTGTAAACCCGCTTAGAGAGGGCTGTAAAGCACTGTGAAGCGGTATATAAGTCTAAGTGCTATTGCTATTGCTATAAAGATATGCATATGGGTGTATATGCTTATGAGATCCAGTAATAAATGCATGATGTTCTCAGGATGGAAACATTTGACTACTTTTGAATGCTGTAATTTTCATTTGAATGCTGTAATTTTCAACACATTCTTGAGACTTTCAACAGTATTTCATACTCTCATATTCAAACTGATCATCCAATTTTTTTTTTTAAAGCACATTTTTAAAGTGCTCCATACAAAAACTATCACCACAACAAAACTGCTTTGGGTCACTGGTGGCAATAATCCTCTGCATAAGCATTCAAAAGGGGGTAAAAATTGTGCTTCCAGTATTGTGTGCTTGTGTTAACACTGTGCTTCCTTAATAATTTGGAGCTGAGTAGGATCCACATTCTCTTTACCGCTGCAAATTATCCTACATCACATTGAAAAAAAACTGAAATTGTTTATATGGGTTCTCCTTGCCCCATGGAACCTACCTTTCCCAGAGCTGAAATGTCAGACTTTCCTCTGTACTAAGTCACATCCACTTCATAAAATATATGGCAATCAACATCAGCTTCTCTCTGAGGAGCACGTGTTGCTAAACCCTCCAACAAGAACTACAAGCTCAGTCCTGCACAAACTGAAACCTTGATACTCAGTGATCCTGGGGAAGCGACAGTTTGCAGCAGATTCAATACCATGTCTTTTCTTATTCCTGGAACCCAAAACGCTCTTTAGCATTCTTGCTTGGGAGTGTTTAAGATTTTTGCTTTCAGACAGAGCTAAATAGCACAATCTCCTGCCTGCATCAAGGGGATATAAAAGACTTCACAGAAATAACATGTTTTTCCATGTCCTACCGGTACCTTTTTCTTCAGATGTCTTGCCAAACTCCACTGTGGGCTTGTTTATACTATCCAGGGATACCAAGGTCATTCCTGGAGATCTGAGGTCCTGGATTAACAATTTTGAGCTTCTATTTCCTACCATTGAGCTGTAAGTTCCCAGCTTTGACAAGTAGTCAAATGATACACAAATACTGACCAACTACAGAACAGGTTAAAAAGAAAATATAGGTTAGGGTGGATCCAAACCAACAGTGAGACAAGTTAGTCATAACAGCCTTCATTCCTTTTGATTTCATTGAGACTAAAGCCCGACTACTTTCATTTGGATCTAAGTCAGTGTTTCAGGAACATTATTAATTTTGTGCAATTTATTAACATTAAAGGTATGGCGGTTTGAATATCCTTTGATTTTTGTGATTTTTGTAGACTGCTGTGTCTACTTTTATTCTATAATGCATTACATTATTATGCATAATGTAGCAAAGTTGTGTACAGCAGAATATGCATACACAAGTGACTTCTGGTGTAGATGAATAATCCTTCGTCATGTATGAATAAATTAGTAATTGTAAGTTTCTTTCAAATTATTTTATATTATTAGATTCCATTGTATAATTTATTTTTTATATTAATTTATTGCATATAGGTTGAGCATTTAGTTTCAGAATTCATTTACAATTAATGTTTTGGTTCATTTTTTTCTTATCTAACATTAAGTTTTAGTTTTAGTTCATTGCCTTAATAGAGTAGCGGAACTACTCTATTTTATTTATACTTCAATATGTTATAACTGCATGCTGGTTTTTGTCAAGTTTTGTTTCAAACTAATCACTGAACGAAGTAAAAAATATCAAGTACTATGATGCTCATTGCAATAAGACCAGCCTGCATCTGATTTATTGATTGATTGATTGATTGATTGATTGATAGTATGTAGTACAAAAGGGTGGTTTTGATTTGGTGAAGAATAGAGATTATAGTACCCTCCAGATGTTTTGGATTACAATTCTGATCATCCCTGACCACTGATCATGGGTTTGACTGATATACCCTGTGTCCTATTGCAGAGGTCTCCAACCTTGGCAATTTTAAGACTTGTGGACTTCAACTCCCAGAACTCTCAGCTTTGCTGGCTGAGGAATTATGGGAGTTGAAGTCCACAAGTCTTAAAGTTGCCAAGGTTGGAGACCCCTGTCCCATTGGATATCAGTCTTAACATCTGCAGTGTCATTCTGAGAAGACTCACTGTAGCTCAGCCTGAAGGAGATCATTTGATGGCCCAGATTATCCAATGTGCCCCAACCTTCATCAACTCTGTGGTCTTCATATACATTGGTGCAAGCTAGGCTAAACCAAATCCCTTTTATTTCAAATGTATATTTGGTGGCACAGTGGTTAGAATGCAGTATTGCAGGTTGACTCTGCCTACTGCCAGGGGTTCGATCCTCACCGGCTCAAGGTTGACTCCACCTTCCATCCTTCCGATGTCGGTAAAATGAGGACCCAAATTGTTGGGGGCAATATGCTGACTCTGTAAAACGCTTAGAGAGGGCTGTAAAGCACTGTGAAGCGATATATGAGTCTAAGTGGTATTGCTATTGGTATATTTGGATATTTGTGTGATCTCCACATATGTAGATTGATCGTTTGAAACCTGTGAATATCTTGGTTATTTCTAACTTAACGCTATTGTATGTTATTGTGCTTAAGTCTCAAAATGATCTGTTGCAAATAAAACGTATCCTGAATCTACACTGCATTTTCCACCAGAATATATTTCCATAGTAATGTTTCTTTTAAAAAAAAAAAAAATTCCAAGACGAAACTTTGCAGTGTATGTTTTAGTTCTTTTTCAGCTTAGCAAGAAACACTGAGCCAAAATAAATGTATTTAATGTAATCACTGAGATGCTTTTCATGATGACAGAACATTTCTGGCAATGCAAAGGATCAAATGAAATTGTTGGGTGGAGGACTAAACCAGGATGTTCTTAAAGTAAATACCAACATTGCTTTTTGCTCATCATCTCCTTTGACGGGTCTTTGTGAGACTGTGAATAGTCTTGATTGTGCGGAGAGTGAAGTCATGCTCAATTAGCATAAAAAGAATGTATCCTACATTTGGGGGCTTTTTTAGAGAAAACATTTAAGTCCCCCACCCACCAAGAAACTGTTATTGTGAAACACGCTGCCTGCATTGATGCAGTCACTCATTTATTTTCATCTGTGTTTACTCTATGAAGATTTTTAAAAATTAATTATGGATTATTATCCTTTCTGCTGGCATTTTAAACATGTACAACAGAAAAAAAAATTCTAAATGAACCCTTGTAGGAAAGCAATAGTTAACTGGCTGTAGGAACTTAATTTGGGGGAAAATCTGCAGGAAAGCTATTTTCAAAAGCCACAAAGCAATCGTTTAGAGTTGGGTTTCTCCAACCTGGCAAATTTAAGGTGTGTGGACTTCAACTCCCAGAATTCCTCAGCCAGCTGGCTAGGGAATTCGGGGAACTAAAATCCACACGTCTTTAATTTACCGAGTTTGAGAAACCATGATTTGGAGTGAGTAAAAAATGTTGAAGCAGAAAACAGACAGAACCATTTCAACTGATTTTGAAAAGCATCTGGTCTAGGCATTTTGGTATAAAAAGCCTTCGTATAAAAAGATGCTGGTAATTTCTTATTGGCACGGGCCTGAGATCTTTCTCCTTTCTTCCAACATATATTCTTTCTTCCATACTCCCTCAAGTATGTTGCTGAGCAGATATTGTTTCTTCTAACATAGGGGTGTCAAACTCAAGGTCCGTGGGCCATATCCAACCCGCAGGGTGCTTAGACCTGGCCTGCGGGGCTGCCCTGGAAACAGCGAAGGACTGGCCCGCGGTGCCTCTGCCAGCGAAAACGGAGCTGGCAGTGTGGCCCTCCCAAGCTCCATTTTCACTGGCAGAGGGTTGCAGGAGGCCGTCACAGCCGGAAACGGAGCTTGGGAGCCCATTTTCACTGGCAGAGTGCTCTGGCCGCCACAGGTGCCCCTGACACCAGTGATGTTGAGCTAGCCATGCCCACCTTGGCCACTCCCACCCCCACCCCAATGTCAAACACACCCTTGATGCGGCCATCAATGGAATTGAGTTTGACACCCCTGTTCTAGCATAAAAATCAAGCTTTTTCAAATTAATTTTATAAAAATTTGGATTCCCCCCCCCTAGTATTTGATTTAGACTGGTAAATATCTAGAGAGAGCTCTGGGTAGAAAGACAGATTATGAATTTAAATATTTCATAAATAAATTGTACTATATATATTTGCTGCATTGAGTTATTTATAAAAATAAGGTTGGAACAAAAGTCTAATAAATAATAAATAAATGAATATATAGTTCCTCTGAATATAGTGCCACCTCATTTCTGGAACAGCTTTAGCAGATTCATTCCAAGCAAAAACAGTGAATCCATAGTTTTCAACACAAGTTAGTGAGAGAACTGTGGCATTGTACACAAACAGACATCTAGCCAGGTTTGTAGATTCCACCATACTCTAAGATATGAGAAACATCTGGTATTATTTCACTCTGCAAACTATAGAAGGAGTGACTCAGGTTTACCACCATGTTCCAGACTCAGCAGGCCACATATCAAGACTTAGACATTATGCCAAGATCACAAAGAATAAGTATGATAACAATAATAAATAACTCTACCATTATAATAGGCTGCACAAAAAATATTTCAAATATTTCTGATTGATTAAAATATCCTGCTGTTTATACAGAGCTTCCTAATGACTCACAATGCAGTGATGTCAGCAAAATGCCAGACATTTTTCCATCCAAAACAGAGACAACAGCCATATGTTCAGAAAATAGTTTTCTCCTTAGTGCATGTTTATAAAGAGAATGAATAGACACAGCCCTAAATGAGAAACTTGTAGTGTTATTCAAAGATAGCAGAAGTATGTTTGACTAGAAGGGAGGGAAAGCATTGTTTGGGTAAGTTCATAATATTTTGGTTGCACGTCAGAAAGAAGCAAGGAAGGGAGAGAAAAATAAACATTTCTTTATTTCTCGGTCTTGTATTGCAGAAGAGAACTTAAGCAAGAAAAACATATCCCTGATGTGTTTGGGACAGATGAAAACAGTTTGCTTTCCATTTGTGTGCGTTATAACTAGTTTATTCAAGGTCTGACATTCAAAACACCTCTAGAAAGATGGACCAAGACAATTTCACAGGCCTCTCCAAGCTGGCAATTTCAGGATGGACTATAATTCCCAGAATACTCCATGCTAGCTGGGAATCCTGGGATTTGAAGTCTAACACATCTGGAAGACTTCAGATAGGAAACTATGGGATTCATCATGTGAACAACTTTTGAATTGGGTATACCAGGCATATGGGCCAGGACAGTGGTGGGTTTCAAAAATTTGTTACTACCTGTTCTGTGGGCATGGCTTGGTGGGCGTGGCTTGGTGGGCGTGGCAGGGGAAGGTTACTGCAAAATCCCCATTTCCTCCCGATCAGCTGGGACTCAGGATGCAGAGAACAGGCATATGGGCCAGGACAGTGGTGGGTTTCAAAAATTTGTTACTACCTGTTCTGTGGGCATGGCTTGGTGGGCGTGGCTTGGTGGGCGTGGCAGGGGAAGGTTACTGCAAAATCCCCATTTCCTCCCGATCAGCTGGGACTCAGGATGCAGAGAATAGATGGGGGCAGGGCCAGTCAGAGGTGGTATTTACTGGTTCTCCGAACTACTCAAAATTTCCATTACCGGTTCTCCAGTACTGGTCAGAACCTGCTGAAACCCACCTCTGGGCCAGGAGCTGTCTTTTTTAAATGTGGAGGGGAGATACACCTCCAGGATCTGAAACTGATCTTTTGGGGCCACGGTGGGCAGAGAGGGAGGTTCTCAAAACAATTTATTATTTTAAACACCATGTTAGGTGTGTGTCTCCAGAAATTGGCAATTTGCCACAAAGGATGACAATATAGTCTTAAGAGGGAAAGATAAAAGAACTACTAAAACAAGGAAGTGTTACTGGTATATGTTGCCTACATTGCTTACATGTGTACATGAGATATCTGCATAACCACCTACATAAACACAGACGTACATATAGCACTTAGACTTATATACCTCTTTATAGTGCTTTACAGCCCTCTCTAAGCGGTTCACAGAGTCAGCATATTGCCCCCAACAATCTGGGTCCTCATTTTACCCACCTCGGAAGGATGGAAGGCTGAGTCAACCTTGAGCCGGTGAGATTTGAACCGCTGAACTGCAGCTAGCAGTCAGCTGAAGTAGCCTGCAGTACTGCACTCTAACCACTGCGCCACCTATATGAAAGTTCCCTTTTTTGACTGCCTTTCTTGTCTAGCAAATACTCAAAGCAGCTTACAAAATTTAAAAATGAAACTCAGATTAAAATTAACAATGAAATATAAATTAAAAGAATTTTAACAAGATATATTTTGATAGATTTTCTAAGCCCCGAGGGTAACTACAACTCCTGAGAAAAGCCTGTGAGCAAGATAGGAGAGGCCTTCTCCCAAATGCCAGAAAGATGGGGATTTTATAAATAAATAATCTTATCATCGGTTCCAACCTTTACAAGTCTTTCCTGTTAAATGTCTTACCTGATGTGTTATCCAATTCATTACATGGGTTATTATTTTATGTGTTCGTGTGTGAAAGATTTATATGCCATCTCACAAAGCCATATTCAGTTCAGAGACTACAATGTCTATTGATAATTTGTCTTCCCCGTCAAAGAAAATCAAGCAATATAGAATGCTATGGAGCTGGAATAACTAACCTGTGCTGTCTATGGAGCTTTTCAGTCATCCAGGTCATGGTTGTCCCAAAAGTGCTTTTTCAAAAAGCAACTGGACCAGTAGTGGGTTCTAAAACCCTTTACTACATGCATGCACAGAAGCGTCCCGGGCGGGTGGGTGGAGCCTCCCGCCGCCGCCGCTACCGGTTCTAAGAACCGGGCCGAACCGGGAGCAACCCATTGCTGAACTGGACTTTGTAGTTTCCTTGAAGACGTTTCGCTTCTCATCCTCGTCCTTCCTTGAAGACATTTTGCTTCTCATCCAAGAAGCTTCTTCAGTTCTTCAGTCAGAACTGAAGAAGCTTCTTGGATGAGAAGCGAAATGTCTTCAAGGAAAAAACAAGGTCCAGTTGCCTTTTGAAAAAGCATCTTTGCGATAGCCGTTACCTGGATGACTGAGAATATCCATAGACAGCACAGGTTAATTATAAATATGGACTGATTTCTCTCTGCCACCCGGATTTTCTACTTTCCCATTAACTGTGTGCTCTGGAACTCTAAACTGGACTGGGACTTAGGAGGAAAAAAAAATAGAAGCTCATAGTCCCTTAGTTTTACTCAGTGCCTTAGTTTGTGTATACAGTACATGTAGCATCTCCCATGATCAGTAATTGTAGATATTGCTATGGTCAACTAGTCATCTAGCAGTATCTATGTAGATTGTATAGACATCGGTAGTATCCACCTGAGCAGGAACCTTGAATAAACCAATGGCACAATGCTCTTGTTTTCCTCCACCTTTTAGCAGAGATAAGGATTTCATTTACTAAACTATTTCTTTCTCCTTCTCTGAAACAAGTACTTCTGATTCCTCTTAGGCAGAATTCACTTACTGCCTGTGCCTTCACCTGCACACCTGCATACACACCTCATCTATTTTCTTTTCAGTAGCAAATTTGCTTCCAATTAACATACTAATTTCATGTTTAACCTGAGGTAATTTATCTCCCAGTTCCCTCACCCAGCTAGTTATTTTCATCAGCGCAAGACAAGGATGGAGGCATTGCAGATGTACATTTAACTGCTTTTCTTTGTTAATTATTTTTCATTTCAGACCAAAAGGAATATTTTGTCTGGCTGTCCAATGTCCCTTTTTTGTGAGATGGGCGGCCATACAAATTTGATTAAGAAGTAAATAAATAAACATTTACTTTTACAGTCAGTTTACTTCAGTGGGACTTGGGTAATATGAATAGCTCCTCAACAATCTGCTATAATATGGATGTAAGTTGAGTCTACATTTCAGGGATCCAGAATTAGAGAACATAGCATGTAGTAAGCATGTTTTCTTTAGTTTTGTTCATATGATGCACCCTAATGGGTAAGTGTATAACATGGACAAAAATATTGAGTCCACTAGCCCAGAGGTGGGTTGCTCCCGATTCGGACCGGATCTATAGAACCGGTAGCGGGAATTTCCCCCTGCTCACCAAACCAGGAGCGATGGCCAGCTGGCCACGCCCATGAACCGGGTCTCTCGGCAGCATCATAGGCACCGCCATAGGCACCGCCATTTTGTTTTTGGTTTCTGCGCACGCACAGAAGCTGGTTTTTTTTCACTGCACATGCGTGCATGTGTGCGCAAAGTGTGCACACATGGTTGTGCAAGCGCAGACGTGCGGCGTGCAACGCACACATGCCCATGCAGCGTGGGAGGAAGCGAACCGGCGGCGAGGTAAGTTAGAACCCACTCCTGCACTAGCCCCACAAATTAACCCTATTAGATTAGTGTCTATGGAGATTCTCAGTCATCCAGGTCATGGTTGTCCCAAAGGTGCTTTTTCAAGAGGCAACTGGACTTTCTGGTTTTTCTTTAAAGATGTTTCACTTCTCATCCAAGAAGCTTCTTCAGAGAGTAGATTAGATTAAGCTCCAAACAGTCCCAGATCTATTCAGAGTTAAGTTGTATCTGCAAGTTATACCCAGGGAATTAACTAATCCTTTTCCTGTCTGTAGCAGAAATAACATCCTAGAGCAGGGGTCTCCAACCTTGGCAATTTTAAGACTTGTGGACTTCAACCCCCAGAATTCCTCAACCAACATGGCTGGCTGAAGAATTCTGGGAGTTGAAGTCCACAAGTCTTAAAGTTGCCAAGGTTGGAAGCCTCTATCCTAGAGAGCCCACCAATCCCCTGGACCATTTCAGGGGCCATCTCTGTGACTGTTTCTGTGGCCATTTCAGTTGACTTCAGTTCAGTTCTCAGGCTAAATGGGAGACAAAAAGGAAAGTAAAATGGGTAGAAGGCAGATATGCTCACAACTTGCTCATTGCAATGCTGATCTCAGTCATCCCAAGATTTTGCAGGCCATATTAAAAAGTGGGGAATGAAAGCTCCTTAACCCACTTGCTGGAAGGATTAAAAATGCCCAAGAGTTCACTGTCATAAATCATCCCTAAACACAAAGGTGGGTTAATTGGCTGAGAAGGAGATTGCACTAGGCCAGTGGTGAAATCCAAATTTTTTTACTACCGGTTCTGTGGGCGTGGCTTGGTGGGTGTGGCAGGGGAAGGATACTGCAAAATCCCCATTCCCTCCCCACTCCTGGGGGAAGGATATTGCAAAATCTCCATTCCCACCCTACTCTGGGGCCAGCCAGAGGTGGTATTTGCCGGTTCTCCGAACTACTCAAAATTTCCGCTACTGGTTCTCCGAACTACTCAAAATTTCCGCTACCGGTTCTCCAGAACCTGTCAGAACCTGCTGGATTTCACCCCTGCACTAGGCCAACATGATTTTTATGCTGAATTTTAATCCAGGGCACTTTCTCAGGTTAATAATCTGAAAGGTAATTGAATTCGAACCTCCAAAATCCATTCTGGGCATTGAACAACATTTCCTGTTATCTCTAAAGACAAGGCTCTGCACACGAGTCGAGAAGGCTTTGATGGCACACAAATGAAATATAAAATTATTTTATTTTTTCATGTCTTCTCTTAATGTACTTCCAGAAACGCACTGTGAGTTTTTGCCAAAATTGTATATTCCACAGGCATCAGAATTTCAACTTCCAGAGTTCCCAGCCAGAATGCCCTTCGTGTTTCTAAGACATCTTCAAACTGAGGAAGCCATTTAGAAATAGAAATAGAATCATAGGGCTTGGAGGATCCTCACAAGTCTTCCAGTCCAACCAGAGGAGGGTTCCTCCCGGTTCGGACCGGTTCTATAACTCGGCGGCCTGGGTCGCTAGAACCGGCAGCGATCCAGGCCTGCCACGCCCCCGAACCGATTCTTTTGGCAGCGCTGTAGGTGCCGCCATCTTGTTTTTTGCTTCTGCACATGCGCAGAAGCTTTTTTAAAGCACTGCGCATGCGCAAAGCGTGCCCGCGCCCGCGCATCGCATCACTGAGCGAACCGGCAGCGAAGAAAAGCAGAACCCACCCCTGAGTCCAACCCCCTGCTCAAGGCAGGAGACCTTATACCATCCCAGACAAATAGTTGTCCAATTTCTTCTTAAAATGGTGGAGCACCTACAACTTCTGAAGGCAAGTCTTCCACTGATTAATTGTACTCCCTGTCAAGAAATTTCTCCTTGGTTCTAAATACTCGATGTTACTCCCTTAAAATTAGTGAAGTATTAAGAAAGAATCCTACATAAATCAATGCGAAGGCACATTTGTCTCTATCTGTGACAGATTCACACAACACAGAGTTTATATGACATTAAATAAGCCAATGAGGAAAACTTTCTTGTCTCGTAACAGTTTTCCCTAGGCTGCTGTCTTTCCACAATTCCAAATTCTTCCAAAGTCATCTTGAGAATCCTCATCTGGAAAATGGGGCTCCAGGTCTAAGTCTTTCTGCTTTTCAGCATGTGACTTCTGAAGAATCTTTAATATTTCTCATTTTTTGGGACATGACCCAAAACTTTCTCTTCCATCAGCCTCTGGGTGTATGCGTATATGTGCGTACGTGTGTTTCTTTTTTGTTTTTCATAAATTCCATTTTTTTACCCCCACTAAAAAAAAAATACCAGACCTTTGGAAAGCCAAACATTCAAGACAGAGATAGAAGCCAAATGGAGTATATTATTGCAATGGCTGTAAATATGATGTGTAAAGCAGAGCATGAAAGACAGTGATTAAATGGTAAAGAATACCAATTTTATTTCAGTTTTCTGCCAAATGCTTCTTGTGTGATCTTGGACAAGTCACTCAGGGACATATTTTAGAAAAAACACACACAAAACTGTATAAATAGAGATCAGGCCCACAATCTCTGCACTCCTCTCTTTCCTCCTTATTAAGAAATGGCAGTTCAGACCTTTCCTGTGTTCATCCATGAAATATAGAGATGTTGCATTTTGAAACTGAAGCACACTGGCAGGGAAAATCAGGCAGTGTAACTGTGGTTGGATTGCACTTTTTTAGTTTGCATGAAAAAGCCAGATGGTGAAGAGCAAGGGTGTCAAACTCAATTTCATTGAGGGCCGCATCAGGGTTGTATTTGACCTTAGGGGCCAGTGTGAGCGTGGCCAGTGTGGCCATGGCCAGCTTGATGTCACTCGTGTCAGGGGTGTCTGTGCTGGCCTGAGCGCTCTGCCAGCAAAAACGGGCTCCCGAGCTCCATTTTCAGCCGTGATGGCCTCCTGCCACCCTCTGCCAGTGAAAACAGAGCTCCGTTTTCACTGGCAGAGGGTGGCAGGAGGCCGTCACAGCTGAAAACAGAGCCTGGGAGGACCGTGCGTGGCCCTCCCAAGCTCTGTTTTCGCTGGAAGAGGCACCACAGGCGGGTCCTTTGCTGTTTCTAGGACGGCCCCACGGGCCAGATCTAAGCAATCTGCGGGCCAGATCCGGCCCCCGGGCCTTGAGTTTGACACCCCTGGTGTAGAGGTTAAGACATCAGAGTAGAAACTGAAGACTGAGTTCTAGTCCCACCTAAAGTACAAAGCCAGTTGAGTGACCTTGAGCCAGTCACTCACTCTCAGCCCCAGGAAGCAGGCAATGGCAAACCACTTCCAAAATCTTGCCTAGAAGACTCAAAGGCACCAAAAAATTGCATGAGGCTTGTATTTGAACGTCCTTTCCCAAGTACACTTGCTGAATAGTGGCACCATCCTTTGCAAACTTTAAAAGGTTTTGTGAAAGTGATGAGCCTCATAAAGTATAGGAAAAGGAACAAGAAACAAATATCACATTCCTGTCTAGGGCAATAGTTCATGCCTGTCCTCCATAGAGACAGAACCACTCAGTCATGTTCCTTTACCAATCATTGCCATTGTTTCCAAAAATAATAAATAATAAGTGAAAGCATTGGCTTTTGTTTGTGTTTGTGTTTGGTTTTGGTCAAGCTCCAGTTATTTTTCACTGGGAATTTGCCAAAGGAAATAGGAGGGAATAAACAGGAAAGTGCCATCTGTTCTGAATTCACTGGTCTGGAAAACAATCCTCTTAATTGAATGGAGTGCCTTTATCAATTTGTCCCTGAATATCTTTATAGGAGTCAAGAAAAGTCAAGATGGTGGCTGCAATCACGTGGTCATAATTCTGAGTCTGTCAGATCTAAACCTTGTCTCCTTCTGTAAAAACAAACAAACAAACAAACAAACAAACAAATAACAACCTACAGTCCCATCAGAGCTTCCATACTATTATTTCAATTTGTGTTTTGGGAGGAAAGGTGGAGAGGAGAAAGCTGTAGGGAAGGAATACCCGAGAAATGCTGTTGATTTATGAATGGATTTCTTGTCTCCATAGCAGGATTTGTGAGCTGGATCGTCAGTGACTTTTAAGATCTCATTTTTAATTAATAAGCATCTAGAAAGTGAGACTATGACATCTTCTGAACCAAGGCAGTGTATAAACCAAGCAGTGATTTCTTTAAATTTCTTCTTTATTCTTTGGTAACTTGAGGCAAACCACCTTTCTCCCAGCCCTCAAAACACAACACAAGTTGCAGAGTAAGATGGCTCATGTTCAGCAGATCAGCGTCTGGAGAATAATCACCAATATTTAAATGTCTTGATGTGACAGGAGATGAGAAAAACCAAAGCTACAGAGGTATGTTAGCTTGGGGGAAAGAAAATTAAAAACAAATATGAGAGCATTTTTCTGAATATGTAGAAGGTTTTTATTCAGAAGATGGAAGACAGTGTTGTCCCCAAAGGCCAATGGATGGGAATTTCAGAGAAGCCACTTTCAGCTAAACATTACAAGAAACTTCTTAAAATAGATTGAAACAAAAGAGGTAGCTTCTGTACTGGAAAATATTTAAGCAAAAGCTGGGTGGTCGTATGTGAAGGATGCTGTTCTTGCATCCTACATGGAACAGTTGACTGGTCCAGATTGCTTCCAACATCCTTTTCAGATCTGTAATTCAATAATTCCTGCCCATTCCTTTTGGGGATCAGTCACTCAATCTGTTATAAGTTCATTCATCCAGTCTCTCTTTTTTCCCCTTACAAGAATTCAATGGAGATGAGTTTTTCATGTGACCTCTTAATGCGTTTTAGCACTTCATTAACCTCTGCCTATCAGAAGACTTTCTGGGTGGCAAGACAAACCTCAAGTTTTGCTCTGAGGTTCGCACACTTCCTCAGCTCCCCGCTTCTTGAATGTGGCTAGCCACAAGCCTTACTTTTGCTCTTGCTTGTGCTAGTGGAATATTATACTTTTGTTTGGATTGTTCTAACACGCTGAGGAGTTCATCTCAGCTCTCAACACACCGGACTGATCCAGGTTGACCACTTTAGTACTTACTTCAAATTTCACTTGAAATTCTCCAAAACTGGGACAGCTTTTAGTCTCTTGACAATGTGAACATGTGCCAAGCTAACACTTCACAAGCATGGAACTAAATATTAGCTGCTTTTAAGAATAGCGGGGGTTGGCAAGGCTTCAACACTGGTTCTGCACCAACCTGTTTCTCTGAGGCTTGCCTCTCCATTTGGCATTGTATTTCACTGTGCAGCCTGATTTGGTCACCCTTGCTAATTAAATACCAGCAAGCCCCTAATACAACTAATTCCTGCCATAGATGAGTGGGTTTCTCTTAGGATACCCAAGCTTGCCAATTCCTATTCATGTCAACATTCCTGGCACCACTGACCAAAGAAACAAATTACCCCATCCACCAAGGGGAAGTTGTCCATCTGACTCCTATCCAGAAGACTCTAGGCTTTCCCAAAGTCGTCTTGACTAGCCTACTGCTCCCCACACACAAACACTCTCTCTCTCTCACACACACACACACACACAAGCCTTCAGACCTCTGTTGTTATTGGTCTGATAGCCTCAGTCCTGCTTGTTAACTGAACTGCATTGTTTTGTTGCAATTAGCTACCTAGAATCAGCCTCTATCTGTTCCATGATATACGATCATCCCATTCTCTATGGTGTTTATCACAATAAGATGCATGTTCAAGATCTTGTGGGGTCTCATCCTGCAGAGATGTTTACCCACTTTGGGGGGGAGGGGGTTCCTAATTTTCCAAACAGGTCCCCCTGCCATGCATGTGGTATAAGCACTGCACTAAAACTGTTTCCCTTGCAGCATAAATCCCAGGGTTTGCCTATTGGGAAACTTCTGTATCCAGCAGGATGAAAGTTTATTTTTAGCACCGATTGTCTAGAATTATGGGCTGCACTGCAGCTTTTCACTCAGAAGCACTGGTGGGGAGGAAAACTGACGATGCAGTTGTAATCGAGTCTTCGTTAATGGGATTCTCTTTCAGCGATGTGAATGGCAATCATTGCTTTCAAATCTCTGTTTCTTGCCACCCTTATGTGTGGCTTGTGTAACAAGTTTAACAGTAATTTCAACACTTTCCTCTCTGAAGAAAATGCTGAAATTGATCAACAATGCCCCCTCTTAATTAAAGGCTGTGCAAAAAAGCAACATTAATCAGAAACATTGATTAATGTTAAAAGCAACATTCTAAAATCAATTGATTCAGACCCCAATGCAAAGGATTGTCTATCATGTTTTATAATAGACTCCAAAAAAATACACTATCTCCATTAGAAGAAACATAATCCCAACCGTGTTATTACCTTAACAACTGCAGTGATTCACTTAACAACTGTGGAAAGAAAGGTTGTAAAATGGGGCAAAACTCACTTAACAACTGTCTCGCTTAGCAACAGAAATTTTGGGGTCAATTGTTTTCATAAGTTGAGGACCACCTGTACCTGTAAAGATGCCTTCAGCACTGGCTCAGTATTCTAGGGCAGGTTTGTCCATGTAAGGTTCATTAGCTTCATTGCTGATATTTCTATTCTAAGGAGCCCAAGATGGCTAATAAAATGGCAACAATCCAATCCCAAATACTATGCCATGGGCCAGTGTGGGCAACCATATCCCACGTGCCTTGAGACCCCTTTGTGAGATGTTCAGAAATTTGATGGAATTGCTTCCCGCCATTTTGAATAGAATAAGTGCAACACCTGGGAGAAACAACCCCCAAAACACAAAGACACCAACCAGTTTTCTCCAAAACTCTCCCCTCATGTGATGTGATCCCACCATTTAGCAAGCTATGTCCCACCAAAAGATTGGTCTGTTCTTCCATTTGCAGTGCCAATGGTAAGCAGAGTGGAGAACATTGTAAGAATATTTTAATTATTCATTTTACATTTCCTGTACTTATTTTTAAATCCCCTGGCCCAGCTCAAGAGAAAGAAAGCCAGCACCTTGATGGCCAAGGTATCTTCAGGACTTCTTTCCTGTTGTTTCCATAGCAATGAAAAGCAGATTTCACAAGAGACAAATGCCACTTCCTTGTAAAATGTCAACCTTTTCCCTTCAAAAAAAGGGGTGGGGAAGTGAGAAGTCACCTGGGGCATAATCATGAAAATGCATAAGTGTCTCCTCACAAAGGATTTTTCTAGCTTTGCCTCCTGAAGCAAGCAACCAACTCATCCTAGCAGAAGAGATTCAAGGAGATTTTCTTACTCAAGTGACATGTTCTATTTCACATGTAATCATTGGTTCCCCATGAAAGCAGATTAACACCAACACAGATACTTTGGGGAATGTATCTAACTCTGATTTTGTCGTATGAACAAATTCAAAATATGGCTGAATTTGCACATCATGCTACAGCACAATTTTAGCCAAGGTTTGTTAAATAAACCATGGCATTTACAAATTGCAATTGTTGGCTTCATAACACACATTAAATCAAGACCAAACACACCATGTCATGATTTAGCACAATGTGCAGACTTAACAGTTGGGTGATAATTACTGACATAGCCTAAATTGTGGTATTTCTTGACACAAATCAGATGGTGACCCATTTAATGAATACAATGACTTATGACCGCAATTCTGGGGTCAATTACAGCTGTAAGTTAACGACTACCTGTACTGCTTTGGTTGCTCCAAAGTTTTTGGGCTTAACCCTGAGCAAAGTGAGAGTTTTCTTTTTGCACAGGGCTTGTCTTTCCTTTCATTAAATACTTCAGTAGTAGAAAGTAGAATGGAGTGGAGCATTTTCTAGAATTATTCTTGGAATGCAAGCTTACAAGGAGAATGTAATTTCTTTGCTAATTCTAAATCTATAAATAATGCAGACTAAACCCAATATATACCTATCTGGGATCACTGAACATGGTGGGGCTGACTTCTGCATGAACACAACAAAGACATAGAAAATCAGTTTTTAAAAAAATTCTATCTTCTTCAGTATTATCGGTGCTTAAGTGGCTTCAGCGCTCCAGAGATTCAAACAAGGGTCTTTTCCATGAAAATCTGGAGTTGGCAAGGAATGTTTGGCACCTTTGTATTTTGAACCTGGGGTGGCAGATCATCATATTTAAAAGGAGCAAATTACATTTGGAGGTTTTAAAGGTGCACTGGGCACATTTTATGCTTATGCTATTGCCTAGCAGCCATGTATCACTAGGAGACTAGAAACTTTACTGTGGATGTTTTTGCATTTCACAGTAAGAAATTGTTCAATTGTGGCATATTGAAAACTTCATAATTAGCCAGATTCACACACATTAAGCATAAACCGTGGTTTACAAGCCACGGTGGCTGAATCACACTAAATTCAAAACAAAATATAATTGAGTGTGATATGTGAATTCTAGCATAGTAGTTTCTTTTAAAGAAATCTTTGATGCTTGTGATCCACTAGGCAGCTTAGCTAGAAGGCTCTGTCAGAAACTATTATTCTACAAGAGTTTTGCAGTGTCTGCTGGGGAGATATGTGTCAAAAAAGCAAAATGGTGCTTGTGGCTGTGTGATCAAAACCCCACTCCTTTTGTATGTGTTTTGTATGTGGATTTTTGTGCCTAACTCACCTCTGGAAAGCTCAGCAAATGACAGCGCAAAAGCTAAATATACCTTTCATCCACTTCCAGCCCTAAACATATTCATAAGGAATGGATACCAAAAATATGACAGGACTTCTGCCTTCGGGGATCTAGGGATTAATGTCACAAGTCATGGGGTGACTTTTGTTTGCCTGCGCATTTTATTTAGCACTATTTATATAACAGCACCAAGGAACCTTTTAAAGTTCTCTTTAAAAGCTGGGAAGCATTAGTAGTATCTCAAGTTGTTATCAAACAACTGGGACAAACCTTGTATCTTGGACAAAAAAAATTGAACCAAATCTTCCCCCTCTGACCACAGAGAATAAGAGCCAGTTGTACTGTATTATCATTTTATCAAGGAGAAGATACAAAATGTTTGGAAGAGGAAGGTACAGGAAGACATAAACCAGAGGTTTGCAAACCGATGACACTCATGGATCCTTTAATAAGGAGATATGTTTAGAGAGAAGGTTGCTTTATTTCATTCACATACTCGTTTGTCCAAAAGCAATCCAAAAGTGGCTCTTTGTCTAGGTCAGGGGTCTGCAACCTGCGGCTCTGGAGCCACATGTGGCTCTTTCATCCCTCTGCTGCGGCTCCCTGTCGCTCAAAATATCTCTTACAACCGCCAATGTGCGACACCCACCGGCACGTGATTTATTGAGCTTTTCGACCCATCTTTTTTTTCGGAGTTCAAAATGTTTTTGTTGCATGCAGAAATAAAGATGTGTTTTCTCTGTAGCAGGTCATTGATTTCATAAATGCAACGCACTATAGTTTTTTTATACATAGCATAAAGGTAAAAAATGATATATGCAGTGTTATCTTCATTTGAGATGTCAAAAGGGTTTTGTGGCTCCCGGTGTTTTCTTTTCTGTGGAAAATGGATCCAAGTGGCTCTTTGAGTGTTTAAGGTTGCCGACCCCTGGTCTAGGTTGTCCCTTTGGCCTAGAAGTCCCATTGATGGAGCTCCCATAAAGATGAGGAATCTCTTTCTTGGCTCAAATACAAAAACGTGGTGAGAAGAGAACTCTTGTTTGGCTGTTGAAGTACTGTTTGGTTATCAGACTTTTCTTGCATGAATTAAAGTGAAAATTTACTTAGGTATCTGAGTTCTATTGGCATATGGCAGCTTCTCCAATTCTTATGACCTCCAGAAATTTGGATTTCAACTGCCTGTTGGTAAGGGATTGTGAATGTCAGAGTCCTATTCCTTTGGAGAACATGACCTTGCAGAAGCTAGTAAATTACTACAATTCCAGTTTTCTTGACTGGAAGCTGCTGCTACATATAATTTATTAATTCCCTGGTTAGTCCCTTGCTGCAAGCTGTATGTGGCTGGGATATCTTCTACTTATTAAAATGAATTATTGGCTAAATTGTTATATTTGAGTATCTTGTTGATGTTATTGGTCCTGGGTATTTTTCATTGTACTGTATAGTAGTTTTTCATCCATTTTATTTTTTGATACGTACTCTAGCTGCAAAGAGGTTTTAGTTGTTGAAATATTCATAAGGTTTTTTTTAACACTATTATACTTAAATTATCTCTTCTGTGAACTTTTTCAAGTCGAATGCATTGGTGGGAATTTCAATAGATAAATACTGACTATATTATGAACATAAATAGCAAAGCAGATTAGATTCATCTCACTCAATTAAAATTCCACACCCTTCCCTAAGGACCAGCCCAAACAAGTCTTACAATGCTTTTGAAAGCAGCTCAGATTGTGTGTAAGCCTGCAGTGGAAAGGTCTTCTATCACATCCTAGCAATTGGGATGCATGTACTAAAATAGCTCTCATTCTTGCCATGTTGACTGAACCTGACCCACAAAGCATTCACAATAGGGTCATACTTGGATTATAGTCTTTGTAGATCCTGGCCACTCTTAATAATCATATTAATCATAAGCCCATACTCAATATAATACACTTAAAGATTATAAATTTGGAAGAGATTAAAATATTTTTATACAGCCTTCAGAGTTTTGTTGACTATGTATAATGTGTGTATGATGCCTATCGTGAGTCTCTGCAAGGAGAGACAAGTGATGAAACAATCAACAAGACATTGTGATGTTAAAACATATGTCCTTGCATCAGACATTAGGACCCAAGTACAGGTAGTCCTCGACTTACAATTACAATTGAGCCCAAAATTTCTGCTGTTAAGTGAGACATTTGTTAAATGAGTTTTGCCCCATTTTACGACCTTTCTTACCACAGTTGATATGTGAAGCACTGCAGTTGATAAGTTAGTAACCCAGTTGTTAAATGAATCTGGCTTCCCCACTGCTTGTCAGGAGGTCGTAAAAGGGGATCACATGACCTTGGGAGATAGCAACGGTCATAAATAGGAACCAGTTGCCAAGCTTCTGGATTTTGATCACATGATCTTGGGGATGCTGTAAAGGTCCTAACAGTGAAAAATGGTCATGTCACATTTTTCAGTGCTGTTGTAACTTTGAACAGTCACTAAACAAACTCTTGTAAGTCGAGGACCACCTGTACACAAGGACAGGATTTCCATCGTGACATCTCTGCATAAATGTCATTATTTTGCTGTAATCACAGTTTGCTGTTGGTGCCCATGGTCCCCATTGGATAATCCAGCTTAGCCAGGGATTTATGCCAATTCCCAACCCTCTTTTTGTGGCCCCTAGAATTTTCTCCAACTAAAAGTCAGGGAGCCACATTTAACATTTAACAGATTAACAGAGTTGGAAGGGACCTTGTAGGTCATCTAGTCCAACCCCCCGCCCAAGCAGGAGACCCTATTTCTGACAAATGGCAATCCAGCTTTCAGTCTTCCTGAAAGCTTCCAGTGATGAAGCTCCCACAACTTCTGAAGGTAAGCTGTTCTGTATCACTGTCACAAAATTTCTCCTTATTTCTAGGTTGAATCTCTCCTTGATTGATTTCCATCCATTATTCCTTGTCTGGCCTTCGGGTGCTTTGAAAATAGCTTGACCCTCCTCCTCTCTGTGGCAGCCCCTCAAATATTGGAACACTGCTATCATGTCTCCCTGGTCCTTCTCTTCAGTAGACTAGCCATGCCAAGCAGGGGTGGGTTCTGAAAATTTCCGCTACCACTCTGTGGGCGTGGTGTAGGGTTACGCGCGCGCGCGCTCCCCCGGTGCAATTCTGTGTCCGCGCATGCTCAGTGACTATAATCTGCCCGAAACGCAGCTGAGGAGCTGATCAGCTGTGCTTCGGGCGAAGAATAAAGGACAGCCTTCACCCGAGGGCGGGTGGGAGGGCCCTTTCCAAAGCAGCAGCAGAGCACAAACAGAAAATCCCCGGAAAAAATGGCGGCACCCACGGACCGGCACCGACCAAGGCGGGTCCACGACGCCATCATGACGTCACCAGCGCCTCGCTACCAGTTCAGGCGACCCAGTACGAACCGGGAGGAACCCACCCCTGATGCCAAGTACTTGCAACCGTTCATCATATGTTTTAGCCTCCAGTCCCCTAATCATCCTGGTTGCTCTTCTCTGCACTTTTTCTAAAGTCTCAACATCTTTTTTTAATAGTGTGGTGCCCAAAACTGGATGCAATATTCTAGATGTGGTCTTACTAAGGCTTTATAGAGTGGTATTAGTACCTCCCTTGATCTTGATTGTATCCCTCTGTTAATGCAACTTAGGATCACACCTTTGTTTCCTGCCCCCAGGATGCCCATCCCCCCATCTCTAAAAAGCCATTTTGCAATTCCATGCATTTTGTATTACTGTCTCTCACTGACTGTAGAACAAGCTCCACTGAAAGGTTAAATCAATTTCCATTTGTGATTTAGAATGTGGTTTGCAGAGATCCTATTGGAATACTTGGACCAAGCTCTGTAAAGTTGCATGATTTATCACCAGCTTCTTATACTGTGTCCAGAATAGAGAATAAGTTCAGAAGTAAAAACAGCCCTTCTCAGTTTGGCAGCCTGTAGATGTTGTTGAACTAAACACCCGGAATTCCCTGCCAGCATGGCAGCTGTGAGTGGTCTTTAAAGCATCAATGTGTTTCTGATTGCGTGTCCCCTTTTCAGATAAACACGTTTTGCAATCGTGTGTTTCAATATTATGAATGTCTGGGTATAAGCTTTTAGCAAAATTGTGTTTTCACCTTGGTATGACTTTTTTGTTGTTGTTGGTTTAAGAAAGTTCAAAGGAAAAGTGGAGACACTGGTCTTGCTCTGTGGGGATTACTGTGTAAGCTAACCATGTGAATTTGCATTTATTGAGAATATCAGCAATATCTTCAACACATTCATTCCTTTTTCTTTCCAGCAAAACTGTGAACAACTGAAAAAGAGAAATTACAAGGTATGCTACCCTATTTTGACAGTAATTATAGTTAGAACAGCTGCAAAAACCACTGAAAGAAAATGAGTCAGGTTCATAATTTGCCAACACAACTTGAAAAATCTGTATTATGCCTGTGAAAATTTTCAGATCTCTTGAAAGCGTGAGAGAGAAAGTTTGAGCTTAACAGAAAGCAGAAAAAGAAGCATTAGGAGATACCCATTTTGGTGTTTAGAACCTCTGGGCTTCTGGTGCTGTTTGCACTACAGATTCTAGATTTCCCTAATCTCCCATGGAATTCTCCATATCCTTTTTAGAGGTATTTGAAGAATCGTTCTCCTGATACCCAACCTATTTACATAGGCAGCAGCAATCATTTTCAAAGCCACAGCCACTATTTTCTAGCATGGGTCTTTGATAACAAAGGCATTTCAAAAAAGGCTCCAATATAAAACTGCCAGATTGCAAGTCCTCAAGAAGGTTGATGCAATGTATGTGGCCTTAATGGAGGCAATAGAACTGTCCTACAATTGATATGAATTAACCCAGAATTGTCAAAGTAACAGTTGTGAAAGGCCTGTTGAATTTTACATTCTAATCTAACAGTGTGCATTGTTTTCTTCTCACCTTCTAATTTCCATATGCACAACCTTATACATAAAACTAAAGACAACATGATTCTGTTCACGTCATAATATTATTATTGATCCTTAGGGTACTTGAAAACTTTTTTATCATTAAAAAAAACTTTGTTCCTATTTTTGTTATTTAAATTAGTATTAGTATACTTAATACAGTATATTACATTAATAATAAGTAATAAAAACCCTTTAGTTTCTAAATGTCTTGTCGTATAGAAGACATATCTACTCCAACCTTGTCGTTTCTGGATGTACTGTACTATTACAAATTCTACTGATATCTTCCATCAAGGAATGAAACTTTTGACTCTAGAAAGCATCCCATGGGTACCTTTGCGGTGGGCACTGGATTTCACAACTAGTTGACTTGTATTTGATACTTATTACCTTCCATGAAATATTACAATCCTATCACTTTGCTAGCATAAATGACAAGGCTAATAAAATGGTTCTATTCATGGTCCCAACAACCAAGCCATGTTTTCTTCCAGGAAACTCCATTTCATTCCTTTTCCCTGTTTCTGAATTTGCTCATTCCTCATGAGAAAGTTTGGGGAGGAGATTTGTTCCTTCAATTTCTATCCCTTGAAAATTGTTCTGTTTCTGTTGCTTGGGGTTTCCTGAAGTATTCTAATGTTTCTGTTTTGTTTCTCAACAGCCATACTCTGACCACAATCCTGTCTGCATTCAGAGGGAGCTAGGTGAGCAATGCTATTTTTTAACCCATATATGTGAGAAAACGCAATCTAATAATGCTAGCAACTCTACTAAAACCCATGGCACTGTTTATAGCTGGCTTGTGAAATAAAGTATAATCTCATATGAGTCATGTGGACATATGGGGCATTCAAGAACAAACAATCCACAACAATATGCGCAGTTCCCTTAATTACTGTATAACTCAGCCTTTCCCTCTATCATGTACTTAGTCTGACAAAGGGGCTGAGGGGGGGAAAAAACCATGTTTATTGCAGCATTTATTGGGTGTCTGTTTTACAAGAAGAAGGACCCTGAACCATGGAAAAACAGCTTGTTTTATAGAAGCTGAAGGCTACAAGGTGAAAAAGCAGTTGGCCAATTTGGGGAAGCTAAACATATCTATGTATCTGGGATAAAGTCTATTTTTAAGCAAGATGGCCCCTTCAGGAGCACAACAAAGTCCATTGTTAAAGGAAATTGAATGTTGAGGTCATCAGCTGATGGAGGATGGAAAGTTAGGGTTTCTCTGGGTTGCAATATGCTTGTAAAAGATGCCCTTGGGCTGCACTGTGAGCTGGTGAGGAGGCTGCTATTTTTTGGGTTAAATGGGATTTCAGGGGGTCTTTGTCTGGGGGCAGGAAGGGTCAATTTGGGGGTGATACAATTAAGCAAAGACATGAACTGAGTTTGACTCTGATCATATCTAAAGACAATTAGGAAAAGGGTGCACCCTCCATTTTGTTTTCTAGGTTTGTTTTCTCCACTATGTTCCTTTCCATCAGCCTCAAAATCCCACAGCTTGCCTGTATTTATAACCCTGCTAAGGAGCCACATACAAAACCTATTCATGTATATTTATTTTAAAATGTTTAAGGCTACCTTTTTGTACAATGAGTTTGGGTGGTGTACACAGTGAGAATAAAAATGTTTTGCTTTGTATTTAATCTTAGTCCAATTTTTCATTGTGCTGCAAATTGTATTTAATAGTTGAAGGAAAAGGGATTTGCAGATATCTTAGTGAACGTATCCATTCTGTTTTCTTTTATTAACAATGTGATACAGCATTAATGCTAAAAGAAAAAGGAGCTAGAAATTGAACAATTTTTTTTTTAAAAAAGCCAAGGCAATTTGACAGAATTTTTCAAAAACCCTCTTCCTTGCCACTTAATTAATAAAACTTTAATTCAAACTTTGACAAATATCAGCAGTTCTTGTTTAAATGAATGTATTCTTCTACCAATGTATAAACCTTGACAGACTCCAAATTTAAGCAGAATACACACATGCTTGATGCTCAATTATTTATTTATTTTATTTATTTTATAAAATTTATATGCCGCCCAACTCCCGAAGGACTCTGGGCGGCTTACATCATAAAAAATAAAACATATAAAAACAATTTAAAAAAGAAAGGGGGGAAAAAAAAACCCAACTATATTTAAAATAAAACATTCACGCAACCATGCATGGGCCAATCAGAACAACTATTGGCCCCAGGCCTGCCGGAAAAGCCAGGTCTTAAGGGCTTTACGGAAGGCCAGTAAGGTGGGGGTAGTACGGATCTCGGGGGGAAGTTGGTTCCACAGAGTCGGAGCGGCTACAGAGAAGGCCCTCCCCCGTGGTCCCGCCAGCCGGCACTGTCTCGCCGACGGGACCTGAAGAAGGCCAACCCTGTGCGACCTCACTGGTCGATGGGAGGAATGTGGCATAAGGCGGTCACGCAGGCGGTCAACATCACTTAAGATTCCCAAATACAGGGAATAT
>QLTV01003298.1:144976-180638 GCA_003457575.1 Thermophis baileyi | reverse complement strand
GTTAGTAGTGAGGTTAACTTGTTCGCATGTGTGATGTCGTAATCGGGGGCTCTGTAACATAGTAGAAAGCGAAGTGTGGTATTTAAGGACAGTTCGCAGACAATGGTTTCTGGTAGAGTGAGTTCATGTGTAACTTGAATATTTTTTAGGTTTAGTGATTTTTTATAGAAGATGGCAACTCCACCTCCTCTGCGGGTTTTGCGATCGGACCGGTAAACATGATAGTCTCTTACTTTGATAATGGAGTCAGGGAGGGATGCGTTCAGCCATGTTTCGCAGACAAATATAATGTCGAATTTAGCAGTTTTTAGTAAGAGGAGGAGTTCAGGTATTTTGTTTATGATGCTTCTTGCATTAATTAGCTTGCATTTAAGATCAGCAGTGGTAGATATTGAGGAAGTAAGGGGCGTGCATGCCTAGTTTTGGATGATGCTCTGAAAGCAGAGATTAAAAAAAGACAATCTGACACATTGTTTTAGTTTGCAGATTGGCTTAGGGAGCAAAGACTTTGAAATTTTGAATTTAAAGGCAAGCTAGACAAATTTCTTCCTCGTTTTTAGCTGCTGGAGAAGCAGCCTCATAATCCAGGGTAAAGCAAAACAATAGAGATATGACGTAGAGCAGTTATTTTCCACTCCTGATGGTCAATAAAGTTCTTTCTGTCACATACATTCCCTCAAAGATCTGGACACAAGACTTGGCTGCAATTCCCTCAGGGGCTTCACATTGCAGGGTAGGGGTGGGGGTGGCATTATCAGTGCAGGAATTTTAGGTAGTGTGCAGGTTTTCTCCAGAGCTCGGACTGAGAGACAAGGAGATCAACAATCTTATGTGCCTTTGCTCATTTTCAAAGTCCTCAAAATCCTTCTGACCTTTAAAAAAAAATTGTTCAATGGAAAGTCAGGATAGCAAGTTCAGAAATATTTTTTTTCTTTTCTTATTCCCCTCGCTAGGACTAGGTTATCTAAACAAGCAGATGCAATATATAAGTATACCCAGCAGTACATTCTTAAAAGAAAGCAACTTTCTGCCTCAGCCAAGGCTTATGCAAATAAAACATTTTTGTTTGCTCACAGTTATATATATAGCGCTGATTCAGTGTGATAGGGAAAAACCCCAAGAAGGTCTTTGAAAAGCCAAGCATTTTTGCATTAGGTTTGGGCTCCAGAAGAAGTTTACAAAACAGCTAAAGCCATGTCTTCATTTTTACTATTACCTGATTCTGTCATGGACATGACTTGGCATTTTCTAGGTTTGAGACACACACACACACACACACTTTGACAAATGAATAAGGTCAATATAGTGAAAGGTCTTCATCCAAGCTTAACAGGAAAAGCATCTGAACAGACAATCTAAGCTGTAACCTTTGATATAAATAGCTTCTGCTGTTATGTCCCTCTTTCTGGAGACTTCTGTTTGACTTCTATCTCACCTCTTTCGGAGTCATGGGTCCCAGAGGTGGGATCCTCCCGGTTTGGACCGGTTCTATAGAACCGGTAGTAACTTGGTGGCCTGGGTCGCTAGAACCAGCAGCGACCCAGTCCTGCCACGCCCCCGAACCGGTTCTTTTGGCTGCACCATAGACGCCGCCATCTTGTTTTTTGCTTCTGTGCATGCGCAGAAGCTTTTTTTAAGCACCCCGCTGAGCGAACGAGCAGCGAAGAAAAGAAGAACCCACCCCTGATGGGTCCCCTTCATTTCCACCTGTATGTGGAAGAGATAAACTGTTGCAATCAATTGCTGCAAACAGATGAGTAATTTCTAAGGAGAATTGCATCACCCAGGAAAAGCTAGAGTTCCTGTGCATATTAAATCATACCTTGAACACTGATTTCTTTGAACTGAATGGGGAAGTTATCACAGAAGGCTATGAGAAGCTTTCTTAAATAATCATGTTCATGATCTTCAGAGTGTGGCCAGGCAGAAACACTTCGCCATAATTCAGGCTGACATGAAATGCACCAGAGTTAATTGCTACCTTCCAATCTCATCAATTAGACCAAATAAAAGAGGAGGTGGAGTTGCACTATATATAAGAAATAACTACCTCTCTACAGAAATAGAGCACAATTGGAACACAAAACACAATACAGCTAGGGTAGTCCTTGCTGACTTGAGCAACAATCCTGGGTTTCTGTAAATTAGGTCTCACCATATTGTTTATGGAAGAGACACTCTTTTTCTGGCTCCTCTGATGTGACCTGTCAGTATGGTTGAGCCTTTGCCATAGCTCTCATCCTCCTCAGAGCTTATTGCAAGTCCCACAACCACATCAAGGTAGTGCCTCACTGGGGGACTACACTGTATTATTATTAAATTATATGCATCCAACTCCCTCTGACTCTGGCAGTTGGCCAATCTAAAAAAAGCTTGGATTGGATAAGTACCAAGTTTTGCAAGAAAAATTAATATTTTCGTTAAAATAAGGAGTTGATTATATTTGTATCATTCTTATATGAAATGCACTACATACACAGTTAATATTATATATGTAATTGCTCTACTATATACCTTTTTTCCTTACTAAAATGTTTTATTCCTTGCAGATTTTTGTACATTTTCCTGCACCAACCACCGTAGAATTCACATAGGCAGGATAGAAATTCACCATGACAGTTAAGTGGAGACGCAGATCAAAGGCTAATGAGTAGTAAGAACTATTATGGTATTATCCACTACCTCTATTTACCCCATTGAAAACATCCGTTAACAGGTCCCTTTTTTCAAAAATGAAAGTCACATTCTATTTCGTAACACAAACACAGAGCCACTTTGAAAGAATAGGTAAGAATGAAATATTTTTAATCTGAATTTATTGTACTAATAATTATAAATTGCAAGCAGATATACATTAGAGATTCTAATGCTATTTGTTTTAGACGGGCTTGAAAAGATATTACCTGGAAAGAGCACTTTTGTTGCTAGAAGATGCAAGAAGTGATGTACCTCTTAATTAATTATTAATTTGCATATTACAATTCTACCCCAAGGCCCTTTTCCTCCTCCATCATCCAGATAACCTGTAAATTAAGACTGCATGTGACATAATATATTATAGAATAGCATAAACACAGACATGAAATTAATTATTGCTATTATTACTGTAAGATTTATAAATATTATAAATTGAATCATTCTTATGTTAAGGGCTAATCTGCAACTAAATTTACCTGTTTAGTCTTGTAGTGTCATAATATAAGATATTTACTTTCTTCTCCACCACTTGAATTGAGAAAGGGCACTTCAGTCCATTTTTGTACTGTGGAAGGTGGTCAAGGGAAAGAGGTCAGAATCAAGATTACTTAAGAGGTCACTCAAGACGTAGTTATGACTGCAGTTTTTGAATAAAACCACAGTTGTTTGTTTTCCCAAGCTAAAATTAGTTAGAGCTATCAGTAAAATGGCCTTGTATACCTGCAAGAAAATGTGTTGGGCTGCCCACGCTACCCACATGGAGCCAGATCGTAAGTTCAACTAGCAATTTGGAATAATTTCAACATTTGCCCTCATTCCCTTCTCAAGAGATCACTTGAGTAATTGAAGCTACTTAGAGGTGGGTCATAGCAGCCCATCATAACTTCAGCTTCAGTCATATATCACATTAACGTTGGTTAACTAGTGTAATCCACACATATTTACAATATGCATTTTCTCAGTTGGGGCAGCAAAGCAGGAAGAAACTTAACATCTCTTCTTATCCATATGATATACGTAAACAATGACAATCAATAATATGCACTATACCTGGTTAATTGATGCATTCATTTGACACATTCCATTCAATCTGGCTAGCAGTAGTGCTCCAGTACAGACTTTTCAAACATGGTATCCTCAGAATTATACTTCTCATGACCAATATCAGGGGTGTCAAACTCGATTTCATTGAGGACCACATCAGGGTTGAGGACCACATCAGGGTTGTGTCTGACCTTGGGGGGCTGGGGTGGGTGTGGCCAGGGTGGGTCACTTGACGTCACTCATGTCGGGGGTCCATGGTGGCCCGAGCGCTCTGCCAGCGAAAACGAGCTCCTGAGCTCCGTTTCAGCTGCGACGGCCTCCTGCAACCCTCTGCCAGCGAAAACGGAGTTGGGACTTCAACAGACTTCAATTTCTAAAAATCATTTGACTTGCTACAGAAGTTAAAATAAAACAATTAAAAGGCTAAGAAAGAAACAGAAAAACCAGAACATATCCTTTCCAGCAGCCAACACCTATATAAACAGTGGCAAACACCAGCAGCCAACACAGCTAATCAAGCAGAAAACAATACCCCAATCAAGAAACTAACAAGCAGAAAACTACCACCACTTCACCACAATTGACAAGGCAAGCTACTGCATATAAACAGAGAGCAAAATCTACACTCATTACCACAGATGATGTTATCTAGTCAGGTAATGAAACTTTTGCAAGCAAACAACCAAGCTTGGAGAGCACCAAGAACTCTACATTTATTATAATTCTATATGATCAGCACACCTAGGGAGCTTTCTCCAGTATAAAAAAAATCACTCTATTACTTTTGAATGTCATTGTTTCACTTGCAGTGTGAAACACCCAAAATTCACAATTATCATTATACATATCTATGGACTAAAATTAAGCCTGTGATACATTGAGAAGCAGTTGGGAGAAGGGATTTTGACTCAGAATAAGAGACTGCGTAACCCTGAGCTGAAAGGTTGAGGAGTGAAAAGGTTTGAGGTAGTTACACCCTAGAATCTCTCAGGATATATCTATTAGGGTAGAGAGTTATAGTTTTAGTTTGGCAAGATTCTGTCCATTAGGCGGAGGCACATAAAAGACTGGACTTGATTGGATTTCACTGTGTTGTCTTTGGACTTGGGGCTGATAAAGCCCTTTCAAATGCTATTTCAGTGGAATGAAGCCTATTATGTCACTTTCTCAGTTGAAATCATTTTTAATCAAAAAAATTTAAAACATCCTTAAAATACTAGCAAAGGGATTTTATAATGATGGTGATACTGCATTTTTCAGAAACATTCAGAAACAATTAAGTTATTCTTTGCATTTTTTAAAAAAGTAGCTTATTTTGCCAGCAACTTGCCTATGCCTTTTTACATATATTTTACAAGTCAACTTTGGCATACAATTCACTTACATACTCTAATGTGTGCTTATTGAAGACAGGTGAACATTTTTATATATAACAACATAAGGATGCCTTCCCAGATCATAAAACATGGACGTAACAAAATCTGGAATATCTATCAGAATGTATTTGTAAGTACAAAAATAAAACTTTTTTCATATACTACAGAGGAATTATGAATCAGAACACTGTCATAAATATGTTCACGTTGCTATGAAATTGATTGGGAGATTGTTCTATTTCAGGAGCGTCATACTCAATTTCATTGAGGACCGCATCGGAGTTGTGTTTGACCTCGGGGGACCGGGGTAGGCATGGCCAGGGTGGGTGTGGCCAGCTTGTGTCACATGTGCCCCCCCCCCGAGCTCCATTTTCACTGGCAGAGGGCTGCAGGAGGCCATCGCAGCTGAAAATGGAGCCCGGGAGGCCTCCTGAGCTCCATTTTCACTGGCAGAGGCACCACGGGCCAGTCCTTTGCTGTTTCCAGGGTAGCCCTGAGGGCCAGATCTAAGCATCCCGCAGGTCAGATTCGGCCCACGGGCCTTGAGTTTGACACCCCTGTTCTATTTGATCTATTACTTAGAAAGATTAAAACAGTTCAGTATTACTATTAATAGTAAGGGATGGTCATTTACTGTACACTGTATAATGAAGCAACTTTTGTTAAAATAATTTCTTTGGTATCACTTTCATAACAATGAATCACCTCAAAATATAAGCAGTTCAGTCTCCTGGAAAAAAATTTCACTCTCTCATTTGCACCGGATCTTGACAAGTAAGTTGAGAAATATCACCCCAAGTAATAATGCAATAAATGCCCTTTTTTGTACATGTATATGTACTTTTCATGTGTAAAAATAAAAAATTGAAGATTAAATACCTAAGAATTTAACAAGAATACTGAATGATGTAGTGTAGCATCTTGGTTAAAATGTTGGACTTGGGCCAGAAGATCCAAACTCAAATTCTCAAGCAATCAGAAATCTTCTTTGGGACAATTGGTTTATTTAAACATACTGTCCAACACATCTCAAACAGTTATTATGGGATTAAAATTATGAGAGACCACCTTGCTTGCTTGTGTTCTTAGAGACAATGTGCGAAATAACTGCAATAAATAGAAAGAAAAAATAAACATTCATCTTTGTCTTTTGGAACTGAAATGTATTGTACAAAATTCATTCTCTCCCACATAGCAATAGCACTTAGACTTATGGTATATACCACTCCATAGTGCTTTTCAGCACTTTCTGAGCAGTTTACACTGTCAGCATATTGCCCCCAACAATCTGGGTCCTCTTTTTACTGACCTCAGAAGGATGGAAGGCTGAGACAACCTCGAGACCATGAGAATCAAATCCCAGACTGTGGGAAGAGTTAGCCTGCAATACTACATTCTAACCACTTTGCCACCAGATCTCTTAATAATATATTATGTATGTAATACACATTATTAAAAAAAACATACATATTTTTCCTATCTGTCAAAGGTAGAACACGTTATGCATTTTTGATACTCACTATCATTTCTTGATCTGGTACCTTGTAAACTTAATAACCAAATATAGTATAATAGCCAAAGGTTTGTACAAATAACAAGCATTTTAAATATACCCTTATGTAAATAACCTACAACATTTCAGAAGGAAAAAGACTGAGGCTGTGGAGTTCAAATAAAATACTCTGAAATTGTATTCTGATTTGTTTTAATTGCACTGCATTTTTCTCCATTTCACTTTGTCAGTTTAATTCATCCCAACCAATTGTCTTTTCCAAGTCTCTGTTAAATTTATTACATTGTCAAAAGCTAGATCTCTCCCCTTGCTATTTTTAATGACATGTTGTCATGAAAACATGTTTAATGACATGTTGTGTAACCATTTTTAATAGAGCAATCATCCTAAGTTGCATTAACAGAGGGATACAATCTAGATCTAGTGAAGTACTAATACCACTCTATAAAGCCTTAGTTAGACCACACCTAGAGTACTGCATCCAGTTTTGGTCACCGCACTATAAAAAAGATGTTGAGACTCTAGAAAAAGTGCAGAGGAGAGCAACCAGGATGATTAGGGGACTGGAAACTAAAACATATGAAGAACGGCTACAAAAATTGGGCATGGCTAGCCTAGTGAAGAGAAGGACCAGGGGAGACACCATCGAGAGGAAGGGGTCAGGCTATTTTCCAAAGCACCTGGAAGCCAGACAAGGAACAATGGATGGAAACTGATCAAGGAGAGATTCAACCTGGAAATAAGGAGGAACTTTCTGACAGTGAGAACGATCAACCAGTGGAACAGCTTGCCTTCGGAAGTTGTGGGAGCTTCAACACTTGATACTTTCAAGAAGAGATTGGACTGCCATTTGTCAGAAATGGTGTAGGGTCTCCTGCTTGAGTGGGGGGGGGTTGGACTAAATGACCTACAAGGTCCCTTCCAACTCTGTTACTCTGTTACTCTGTTTTGTTCCAATGCTATCAATGCTCCAAAATGGACCTGTGGTTTATTCACTTCAAACTGCTTCAAAGAAGTTCCGTTTCACCTGAAAATCCCAAATCATGCTAAATTAGCTAACTCCATTTTTGGTTAACATTATTTGAATATCCATTGCCAATTGAAGAAAGCCATGTCAGATTAAATAGACGAATGAGTGAAATGTAGTTTTGTATCCGTTTCCTTTTTTATTCATGAGGGGTAATAAAGGGCTGCCAAACCTGCTATGAAGATTACATTTCTTTACTTTTTATATGTGAGAACCCAGACCTTTCCAAATGCCTGTTTCATAACCATATTCCCATATTTAAAGTTGGAGAGTAAGAAATAAACAGGGTGGGGGTCTTTGTAAGAGCATCCTAGCCTTACCTAAAACAGATTTTTTTGGTAGGAGCCATCTTACATTGATCTTTGACACTGAAGCCTTCTGTGCCCATGTTGTATCTTAGTTTCTATCTCCTTTAGACTAAAAATAGAATATTAAGAAATGAATTTGACAGAAGGACTGATGCTGAACCACATGCCTGCTAGAAGAGTTGGCAGAAGATCAACTCAGAATAGACAGCCATGTCAAGGGGAATATTTGTATACACAGAGGGAGGGAGGGAGGGAGGGAGGGGGAGAGAGAGAGAGAGAGAGAGAGAGAGAGAGAGAGAGAGAGAGAGAGAGAGAGAGAGAGACCACATAAGGATACGAGACATTTTTTGCTTCAAATCAATGGTTGTTCTACACGCTCTTACCAAAAGCTGAAGCTTTAATCTTTGAGGTGGTCTCTTGAGTCTAGAAGTTTCAGGTCCTTAAACAAGTCCTTCTATGTTAACCTGTATATTTGTTTCTTTAAGTGGCCACTTGATCTCAAAAATTCCCCTACATCTAAAGTAGGTGTGGAACTATTTATAAATCAAGGCTGGTTCTGAAGTTTTCATAAGGTGGTTTATATTGCATATTTGAAATCTGGAGGTGTTTCAGGAATGCATCGTAAAACCACCTTCCATAAACTGTCTCTCAGGAAACAGTCATGATAACAGGGGCTGTCAAATCTCACTTTAAACAAGTTACCTCTTACTCCTGATCTTCTAAATTTCTGGAATAGTTTTCTATCCAAGAGCAAAACCCATGCAATGTTTTGAAGTCTTATCAGCTGCGTGTTCAGAAGCATTAACCTTATGTTCACATCCCCAGTCATCTGCTTGCAAATGATGCTTTTTTGCTGTATCAAATGATAGAGTACCTGGTACATTGCAAGAGCGCTGTCAGTGGGTGCTTCTTCCTCCTACTTTTATCACTTGTGCTTTAAAAACAGCTTATAAAAAGTTCTATCATCTCTTCAACATACTTTCCAAACACAATTTGCTTAAAACAAAACCTGTTGCAATTTTACTCTTGCATTATTGCTTCTTGCTATTTACTTCAGTTAGGAAAACTGCATTTTCCTGAATGAATGGCTTGTTTCTCAGATAATCCACTTTAAAAATGGAAAGCCTGCCATAGATTTCTTGAAAATGAGAATACAGGCAGGTACATCTTTTCAAACTTTTAACTCTTTAAATTCCAATTTGCATTTTTACTAAATACAACAAAATGTAAGTTCTGTATACCCAAAAGCTGAACTGTTTTATTCTGCCTACAGTGGTCTAAGATGGAAAACATATTCTCACATGATCTGACTGATATAAGTGCTCTGATTTAGAATTATACAACACCAAGGATATGTCAAGCCGGGGATACTTGCCCAAAGTGAATGAAGGTAATTCCTTGCTAGCTCTTTCCTTCCTGCACATTTGGCTTCATGGTTACTGCAACCAGGTCATCCAGCCAAGAAATTCAGAAAGGGTAGCAACTAAGCTATTGACTGTTGCATGAACAAAGTTCATATATCTAAACTGAGAGAACTATGATGGTTGCCAATTACTGTTCTACCAATCTTTAAAGGCCTCAATGGCTTTTAGCCTGACTATCTGAGAGATTCTCTCTCCCACTAGGAAACTATGACGACTTAGTGTAGGGCTACATGTTGGCCATCACTGAATTAAATTTCCAAACATTAAAATAGTGTCTCCCATGTACTACAGTACATCTCTTACCTTTCATCAAATAATTAAAACTTAAGTTTCATAGAAAACGTATGGCTCATTCATTGATGCCTAGAATCCTAAATGGGGATATTCTACTTAGACAAAGTTTGCTTTTAGTTTCATTGTTCTATCCATCTATCTATGCTTGTGGATGAGTAGCACTTTAATAGGCTTATGTGATCTTCACAACTCAAAGTACCTTTTCTCAGTTTAGGTTGATAGGTTAGTTGTGACTATACTAAGATGGAGAAAGTTCCTACAAATCACTAAACAGCTTGATAATTCAATCAATATAGAATGAAAAAGAATAATTGGTTGGAGCAAATTACCAATAGTCTATTGTGCCATTTTTATCCTAATGACATATTTCCATATAAACTTCCATAAGGTAAAAGGTAAAGGTTCCCCTCGCACATATGTGCTAGTCATTCCCGACTCTAGAGGGCGGTGCTCATCTCCATTTCAAAGCTGAAGAGCCAGTGCTGTCCAAAGACGTCTCCATGGTCATGTGGCCGGCATGACTAAATGCCAAAAGCGCACGGAATGCTGTTACCTTCCCACCAAAGGTGGTCCCTATTTTTCTACTTGCACTTTTTACGTGCTTTCGAACTGCTAGGTTGGCAGAAGCTGGGACAAGTAATGGGAGCTCACCCCGTTACGTGGCACTAGGGATTCAAATCGCTGAACTGCCGACCTTTCGATCGACAAGCTCAGCGTCTTAGCCACTGAGCTACCGCGTCCCCTTATAAACTTCCATATAAGCATCTAATTTCTTTTGATGCCTCTGCATACTATTATGTCTCTCAGCTGTTATTCATATTGTATATTCCAATGCGAGCAAACAACTGAGATACATAAAAGCATGTAGATATTGCATCATTGAAAGAAAACTGGAAAATGGGTTCTGAGGAGACTATAAATATATGTTCAGAGGAGGCTATAAAATGTCTTACAAAATTATGCAGTATTTCAAAATTGATACAGTAGTTTCCTTTTGATGACTTAAGCTGAAATTCTTGAAGGTATCCCAAGAACCATAGGAGGCATCATACCCAGAGGTGGGTTGCTCCCAGTTCGGACCGGATCTACAGAACCAGTAGCAGGAATTCCCCCCTGCTCGCCGAACCGGGGGCGATGGCCAGCTGACCACGCCCACGAACTGGGTCTCTCGGTGGCACGGTAGATGCCGCCATTTTGTTTTTGGCTTCTGCGCACGCGCAGAAGCTGTTTTTTGCTTCTGCGCATGTGCAGAAGTTGGGTTTTCAGCACTGCGCATGTGTGCACGCATGGCTGTGCGGCACAGCGGCGCGGCGGCACAGCACGCAACGCGCACATGCCCACGTGGCACAGGAGGAAGCGAACCAGTGGCGAGGTAAGTTAGAACCCACCCCTGATCATACCTCTTCCTTTTTGATCAGGGAGACGATCTTATTTTGGAAATCCAGAATTAGAAAACTCCACCTGGTGCAATGACAGTTTCCAAGTCCAATTCCGTCCATCAGGAAAAAATAAAAGACCAGTAAAGACCAGAAACAGAGATTAAATACAGGCCAGGGAATTAAATATAGTGGTCCCCTAGGCTACTAACAGCATGAAATGTATTTATAGATTCATTGTGAATTAGCCATACATCTCACATAATGACTGTGGGTGGCTTCCAGTGGATAAATCTGTACCAGCCGTCAAAGGCATGGATAAATCCCATTTTAGTACTTGCAGGGGAAGGGAAATTCTGCTTGTAAAAACAAAAGAAAAATAATAATCAGGAGATTATTTGCTATGTTTTGTGAAACAGAATTTCCTCATCCAGAGAAGAATCCAGAGGAAAGATATCAGACATTTAAATAATTGGAAAGATAATATGGCTTCATCAGTTTATCATTAGCAATTTCCTCTGTCTAAGCAAAACTACAGAAGGTAAACAGAGATGTCTCATGAATTTGTGAGAGCAACTGACTAAGCACTGTAACTGTACATTTGTGACACAACATATGGTATTTGTTTTGCAACATTCATACTGAGCAGTAACCTCAGCTCTCTGAACAGCTTACGATAAAAATCAAGATGATAAAAATCTCTATATTAACAACAACATAAACCAAGGTGAAAAGAATATAAATAAATTAGGATTTGCACATGAGAAAAAACCTAGTCAATTATTTCTAAGGCTAACAGCCTGCAGGGAAGTTTTCTTTTGGTACCAAAAGCATCATTATATGGTGCACAAGTGAATCCCACTGGAGAGAACATTTCATAACTAGGAACTACCACTGGGAAGATTATTTTGCTAGTGCTAGCCAGTCAAGACCTGAATAAAAAAATCCAGGCATACATATAGGGGAAGAAAATGTCTTTGCTTGTTTCAGCTGATTCCTTATTATTTAGGATTTATAGATCAATAGATGCACTTCAGATGGATCTGGAAACAAGTTTATTTAAGAGCCGTGATGGCGCAATGATTAGAATGCAGTATTGCAGGCTAACTCTGCTCACTGCCAGGAGTTCAATCCTGACCAGCTCAAAGTTGACTCAGCCTTCCATCCTTCCGAGGTTGGTAAAATGAGGGTCCAGATTGTTGGAGGCAATATGCACTATGAAGCGATATATAAGTCTAAGTGCTACTGCTATTATTTGTTTGTTTGTTTGCTTGTTTGTTTAATTTTTATGCCATCATCTCCCCTATAAGGTGATTTATATTTAACATAAAAATAAACCAAAGCTATTCAAGAAAAAAATGGATCAGTCCAGACTCCAGAGAGTTGATTGCAGTAATCATAATATATAATAGTTAGCCACATGAAAATATTTCACTATATATTCCATTGCTGTATGGTCAATTAAATGTCCCACTGCATTCAGTTGTGCTTACTCCTCATCTATTTCCAATTAATCCTAAATCTTATCAAACCCATTTTTAGTTCATATAGAAATTAAAGGGAAAGGTATGAAAATTTACTTTTATATTTTCATATTCGTCTTCAAAATATACACATTTTGTAATTATTGGGGGGGGTAGAGAACTCTTTCAAAAACAATTTAGAGATATACACAATCTGAAAGAAAATTGTTTTGGTCTGCATGTTAATTTAGAAAGTTCTATTTCAAAGACGCAGGCCAAATGAAATTCTGTCCATTTTTATTCTAGAAAAATAGATCCCTAGCTCTACTGGTATTAATATTTTCCACTGTTCAGAAATTCACACCAGGAATGAGCAATTCGTGACTTCATTCATTTATTCATATTTGTTATGATTATTATTCATATTCATTTATGCAGCTTTCAGTATGGACTTACAATCTCAAAACAATTCTCCAGTCCTGCTTTACAGAATAACACGATAAGGAAAGATAGGAATTCCTTTCCCCAAGGAATTTACAATCAATATTTCAGCAGTGGAGGAGATAAAGGAACAAGGGAGGGAGTGGCGAGGGTCATAAACAACAGAATTAGAGACGAAACGAGAGAAAATATAGCTTCAAGTCCTTCGCTGATGTTTCGGTTGGAGACAAAGAGGACTAAGGAGCTAATCCAAATGGATACAGAAGCAGTAAGGCAAGGTGCGAAGTGGTAGAACAATGGCTTAAGTGAGACTTAATGCAGAAGGATGTTCATGGCTAGATCCACGTCATGCAACTTATTTATAATATGTCATCCAAAGTAAACTTCATGTCTTACTGACTCACCCTTATGGGATCCAGGATTTAGAGGTGAAACTAAAGCTGGTTGTTGTCTTGCACTTTGAATTGCATCACACCTGGTAAACAGCAACTGAAGTGTTCCAAATTATAATAGCCCAGATAGTTGCCCACTGATATCCGCTCCTTCTGTGTTGTAAGACACAGGGGCAGAGCAGCCTACTTCATTCTGTGGGAATCCCCAACTCTGGAGACTCCAAATAATCAAGTGACATCCTCCTAGCCTTACTTTGTTTTCCTTTTGATTTGATTTTTTTGGGGGAAAGGATAATTTTTCTGATGCTAAAGCTAAAAGAATGGACGAAATTAATTTATACTAGCTGCGGTGGTTAGCATAGATTAGAAGGTAATATGGTGGGAACGTCTAATGTCCAGGAAAATATTGAACCTTGTGGTCTCAAAATTTTATGTGGGAACTAAAAGATGGCATGCAGATTTGAATTTGTCTGTCCCTAATCAGACACACACACCCCTTTTGTCCTTGTAGAAAGGAATTCAATCAATCATATGGTCCCTGGTGGAATGATACCAGCCAGGGGTGGGTTCTAACTTACCTCGCTGCCGGTTCGCATCCTCCCGTGCCGCGTGGCCGTGCCGCTTGGGTGCGCACGCGCTTCGTCCGCACACGGGCATGCGCAGTGCAAAAAAATAAAATTAAAATTAAAAAAAAAACACCAAAAACAAGATGGTGACGCATGCGCAGTGCCAGAAACTCGGCTTCTGTGCATGCGCAGAAGGGGAAAAAATTAAAAAAAAATTAAAAAAAAGATGGCGACGCCCACGGACCGGCACTGACCGAACCAGATCATCATGATGTCACCAGCGGGTTGCTACCAGTTCGGGAGAACCGGTCCGAACCGGGAGGAACCCACCTCTGATACCAGCATGGCTCATATCATGCTAACCATACAGAGGTGGGATTCACATAATTTCCCTACCCATTCGCCCAGCACCAAAACTGTGAGCGCGCGCACTCGCTTCGAGCTTGCATGCATGCGCACGGCTTGAAAACGTGGCTAAATAGGATGGCGTAGTGCCGGTGTGGGTGGGTGGGTGGGTGGGGCGGGGGCGGGCCCACCCCACCCGCAGGTCGCTACTACCGGTTTGCCCGAAACGGTCCGAACCGGCTAACCAGTAATGTGGTTCCAATTTTGCTTTAGCAAGACGCTTGAACCCATGGTGGGAATGCTGTTTGTAAGCCATAGTTTATAGCTTAGTTTGAAATTTGAATGAGACCACTATGGCTTGTTCAACAAGCTATATTTAAACAAACCAGTTTTATGTGATAAACTCAGCCAGTGTGGATTTTTGGAGACAAAGAAAGGAATGTCTGTATATGCTCTGAAAGAATCTATCTTAATTCAATAAAATATATTGCTTATATTAATTTGGAAGTGCTGTATTAATTACTAAAACAGAATATATGAAACACGTGGATCTCCCTCACAGATCATAGATTTCAACTTAATAAGAGGGGATATATTTATTCTTGAGTAATTCTGCCCTGCCATCTTGCCTTAAAAGTTCTCAGATCTTTGATAATATATCACTGAAGCTGCAAGAATAAATTGGAGAAAGATTTCTGAACTGTAAACAAAGAGATTAAAATCTCTAATCTGAAGGAAAACATAAGCATTTTTTATCCAAGACACAAATCCATTTCTTTTGTCTGCCTTATTTTTCCTTTTCATTTTCTGACATGTCTAACCAACTATTCTCTGTTTAGAAGAAAGAGATGGGGTGGGGGAGATATTTTTTCTTCAGTTCCTGCATCCTGCATTTAAATTACAGTGATGAATTTTGTTGTAACATCCGCAAACATCTGCATGCATAGTAGTTTGATCAGGGGTGGGTTCTGGCTTACCTCACTGCTGGTTCGCTTCCTCATGCGCCATGCGGGTGCGGGCGCCTTGCGCAGTGCTAAAAACCCAGCTTCTGCGCATGCGCAGAAGCAAAAAAGAGCTTCTGTGCGTGCGCAGAAGCAAAAAACAAGATGGCGGCGCCTATGGTGCCGCCAAGAGAGCCAGTTCAGGGGCGTGTCCAGCCGGCCATCGCTGCCGGTTCGGCAAGCAGGGGAAAATTCCCACTACCGGTTCTATAGAGCCGGTGCGAACTGGCAGGAACCCACCTCTGAGTTTGACACTAAAAAAAGATGGGGAGCGACATTTGAAGCTAACACAAGTTACTATCATTAGAAGGAATGCAATTATTTCTAATATCATTTTCAGCAAAATTCCTCAACAATCAGATCCAGTACATCTTAGAATATAAATAACATAATAGAAGCATATTCTTGTAAAAAATTAGGCAGTCTGCAACACTTGTTCACTCTAAATGCCCTAGTTTTGAGTGTCATAATAGGGCAAGCTAGTGATACCCTTTTTGACCAGTAGGTGATGCCAGGGAGAGAGTTGGAAGGGCTACTGCCAATGGTGGATTAGGTCTCCTAAATACTACAGGTAATCTTTAATGGAGCCTGCCCATAATGGTCGCAACTCGTGATGGTCATAAAACAACTTTTTTTGAAACTTTTTTTGTGATGGTTGTTAAGTGAAAATCATGGTCATTAAGCAAACCAATGGTTTGCTATGGACCAGTATTGCCAAAATGCTGGTCTCTCACAAAACTGTTGTAAAATGCAGTCACGGGACTGCAGGATGCTGCAAATGGCCATAAATGTTGGCCGGCTGCTGAGAGCCTGAAAAAAAGCCTGAATTCTGGTCATGTGACCGGGGGGGGGCGCAACATGGGAACGTTGAAACCAGGTCGTAGGTATTCTGCTACAGGTCTGTCATAACTTCAAACAGTCTCTAAACGACTGATCATAAGTCAAGAACTACCTGTCCTGTATCTACACACCTATCCAAACACAGACCTACACAACTACAATAAGTTGCTTTCCTAATGAGGAAGCCAAAAAGAGTTCTGAGTTTTGCTACCTTTCCTAATGAGAAAATGATGGGATATGGAGCCTATCATGGGAGAAATATCATGCGATCATTAGGCAAAGATCTAACTCTCTGGAGAAGCTCTAATGTTAGGAAAGGTAGAAGGAAAGAAAAGAGGATTATCTTTTCCATCAATCCCAAATTGATGGATTCAGTTCCAGTGGTGATGAGTGCACCAAACCTGAAAGACCAACTTAGGGACAGGTTATCATATAGAAGATCTATCTATGATTGTTGAGAGTTAGCATTGACTTGATGGCACAATTGGCACATAATCAAGCAATAGCAATAGCACTTAGACTTATCTACCACTTCATAGTATTTTATAGCCCTCTCTAAGCGGTTTACACAGTCAACATGTTGCCCCCAACAATCTGGGTCCTCATTTTACCAACCTTGGAAGGATGGAAGGCTGAGTCAACCTTGAGCCGGTCAGAATTGAACTCATGACAGTGAGTAGTGAATTAGCCTGCAATACTGCATTCTAACCACTTGCAGTGGTTAGAATGCAGTATTGCAGACTTATTCAGCTCTGCCAGGAGTTCAATTAACTCAAATATAGGACAGATGGTAGAAACCTTCAAGGCCTGGCCTGGATCAAGGTAACCACACAGCTACTGATTTGGAACAGTGGAATGTAAAAACCTGGGATTCAAACTGTGCAGATCACATATATAGAGGGCAAGATTCTTGACAGAGAAATTCTTATATGTGGGGCTTTCTAACATTTGGCAATAAATCTGCTTCTCCAACATTCTTGATTATACTAGGGTAATATCAAACAGGTTTAATTTCTGTACCATATCTGAGTAAGAAACTTTAATTCTTCTCTGTTTTAATGGAGGGAGCCTAGTCATTTATAACTCAAGTGATAATTTAATCAATGAGCCATTTGTTTATTTTATTGGATGTCCGTGATATTCTCAGGAGTCTTCTCCAAGTTTGTGGTCTACACAGAACAATGTATGATGCATCTTTAAGATGCTTTTGGGGGAGTTATCTAAAGTGACATCGAATCTCTCAGTGCCCCTCATTCTCTGTTTCATAGCTATCCAGTAGCAACTTTAGGGCAGAATAATTCATACAATCCATATTGGACAATGAACTAGGTTCTTCACTGTGAATTTTTCATTTATTTTTTATCTTTGCTCACCTCCCAGAGTTCTTTCCCAGAGATGGGAAGCCATATCAATTTATTAAATAAATAAATAGTCAGGATTGGTGTTTATGCATCATTAGAATCAAGGGAGAGGAGAAAGAGAATCACCACACAATAGCACTAATAGCAACAATAATTTTAGTATCTCGGCCAATGATAGCTTGTTACACACATTTTAAAAACTCTTTTAACTATACTTTGTTAAAATTTATCTATATAAGATAAATATAACATTATCATTTCTGCACCCTTTTTTCACCCTAGAGTTGGGGTCAAAATGGCCACACTCAAAATGGGTGGTCTGGAGACATTCTGCTTTATGCTGGACCTCTCTAGAATTTCAACCTAATCCAGTAAGTAGCAAACTATTTACTGGATAGAGGGGGGAAATTAATGGACCATGAGGGGTTGGTTTAGTCCCATCCCCAGGGGGGAACCCTTCAGAGTTAATTCAGTGACCAATCAATTGGGTTTTGTAATACACAACAAAGCCCTTCCTCCATGACCCACCTAATTGTGTGGTGTAAGTAGACCAGGCTGTTCTTAATATTTTTCCTCTCTCTCTGAGGAATTTGTAGCATGCATTAGGGAAACAGCAGTTATTTTGTACCCAAGTTAGAAATTACATCCAATGTTGTTTTTTTGTTTTAAAACGTGTCAAATTAATATGCCTAAACATCTAAAAATATTTTTCTGAGCAGAAAAAAAAGATGCCTTCCATTCTCTGTTAAATTCTGACAGTGATCTAACAATAAATAATAAAAGAGCCCACTCAAAAATGATTTACAAGAGTAAGCTCACACTGCTGGGCTTTGGACTTCTTTAAGAAAGGTGTGAGCCCAAATGGAAGCAACTTGAAATACAAGAGTTGCCATGGCGATTATCTATGTTTAGAGAGCAGTGGAGAGTAAAGTTATGTGTAAGTAATCACACCAAGAACCCATTAAACAAGCTTTTTTTCTTCTTTTGTAGATCTGAACTACAGTGTGTCATGGTTTCCCTTCCTCTCTACAGCATTTTCCTGAGAGCTGATAGTTATTCTTCTCAAAGAACGCATATTTCAGATGGGCAACAGACATTCAGAACTTGGTAGGGAGCTGAGGACTGAAGGAGGCCAAGCATTGTTCTAGGCATAGCATGTATTATCAAGTTATTCAAGGATCACTGCCAATGCCACCACATTCCTACAGGATAAGCATGTGAGAGGATTATTTTTTAGCAATTGGTTGATTATGTGCTATCAAATTGTTTTTTACTCTTAATGACCTCATAGTTAGATTTTTTTTTTTAATTTTAGCAATACTGGGGAAGAAAGAGAGGAGGTGCTGAAAGCAGAGGAAGATGCCAGTAAAACAGGAGTGACAAAAATGTCACCTTTTTACAAATATTTTAACAACTAGCTCAGCCTCCATATTTCTCTCAAATAGCTACATTTGGAACAAGACTGAATGATGATGCTGTGAGTCCCCAGAATTCATATGGAATAAACTGTGAGACGTTGTTCCACATAAGAAAACAATCTGTAGCTCAGGAATAGGGTAATCCTCTAAAATGGTGTTTCTCAAACTTGGGAAACTTTAAGATGTGTGGACATCAGGTTGCTGGGGCTTTCCCAGCCAACTTGGTGGCTGGAGAATTCTGGGAGTTGAAGTCCACACATGTTAAAGTTGTTAACGTTGAGAAACACGGCTGTCAAAGTTTCCTAACTACAATGTCCAGTATATTTTGCTATCATCAAGTGATAGTTTCTTATTCATTACATTTAGAAATTACCCATCTCCCTCACAGAGTGATTCTGGGCAGTAATAGACAAACCACTTATATATGGTTGCCAAGAAAACAACATGGTCAAATATACAGTAAAGAGCTTGGTGCTCACTAAACATGTTTGCTTGCAGACATTTCATTACACAACTAGGTAGCTTCTGCATTGATGATGTTACCTAGTTGGATAATGAAACATCTGCAAGCAAATAACCAAGCTCAGAGGGCACCAAGGACTCCGCAGTTCAACTATGACCTAAATATTGTCTTCTAATGTACTAGTACAGTGATGGTGAACCTTTTAGACACCAAGTGCTCAAACTGCGCACGCGCATGCCCAAACTGAAAGATGCGCACACGCGGATGCGTGGACATGCGAATGCACGGACATGCACAAACTTGTGCATGTGTGGACATGTGTGGATGTGCACATGCATGGACATGCATGGATGTGTGCATGCGTGGACATGCACACATGTGCAGCAGAGACCCAAAGACCAGCTGGCCGGCGGGAGGCAGGGCATGGCAAGAGGTAAAATCTTTTTCTTTCGTGAGCTTCTGTTTCATCGTTTGCAGGGAAACAGAAGCTCACAAAAGAAACGCCACGGAGATCTGACCTGGGGCGACTGCGTGCATGCCAGCAGAGAGGGCTCTGTGTGCCACTTCTGGCATGCGTGCCATAGGTTCGCCATCATGGTACTAGTATATTCTGTCACCAGACACCAAACTTGACTGAAGAGGAACTTTATCTTAAATTCAATTTTCTAAAACTACTGATTTATTGTGCTTTTCTGTTTAGATTATTGACCAGGACTTATACATAAAAGAAATCTATCTTTAACCCTAGAGATGAAGGATGGACCCAAACTACCCTGTTTCCCCCAAAATAAGACATCCCCTAATAATAAGCCCAATCGGGCTTTTGAGTGCATGGCAATAAGGCCAAGCGCTTATTTCAGGGTTCAAAAAAATATAAGACAGGGTCTTATTTTCAGGGAAACACAGTAGAAGTAGAGCTAGAACTTCTTTTCAGGACAAAGCGGTTGGAAAAATAAACTTATTACTACCCACTACCTATTCTAAAAGAAATAGATATATAATATAATATAACCTTTGATCTATTTTCAATACCCAGAGAACTTTTTGACACATCAAAAAGTTGGTACCATTTCCACTGAGCATTGTTTTGAAATGTTAAAAGTAGATGTTCACAGACAGTCACAAGGTCATGACCTATCCAAGTCTTTCTAAGAATGACTGGTTGAATTTTGTCTTGTTCAGCCTTCACTGCCTCTTAGGTTGCCAAGAGAAAATATGTAAGATGCAATGTATGCATGGGCAATTTATGGGAGTAGAATAGATTAACAAATTTGAATGAAAGATAGGCTAAGAGGCAATGGGCTCAGAATAGGTTCCAGATGCCACAATTGCTCTTCACTTCTGGCAAAATGTAATGGTTCCAAAACTTTGAAATTATTTTTCACATTCTCTTCTAAAGATCTGAACACTGTTACTACACCTGGAATATGTATGCAAAAATAAGTAAATCTTTAATACCATATATGAAAAGAAAACCATAATCTGTGATGAAGAATATCTAAGCATTTTTTTAAAAACTGCCAAAGTACTAAATAATGTCACTTTGGTATGGAAAAGCAATATTTTTAATGCATTTGTTGCAAGACTATCCCGGCATCTGCTGTCTAACAGGTTATTGTATGCTGAAATCATGTATATATTTGGCCTTAAAATGTTTTATCACTTCCTGCAAATCATGGAAGCAATAAATTATACTGTAATGATGGATGACTTCTTGGTCTGATGTCAGAAGGCTACAAATATATGATAATGAATCCGGAGCACTTAAAATGTTCTGAAACTTCATTAAGCTTTCCAGTTTTACTCCAGCAATAACCTAACCATAATACAGTACATTAAGTGGAAGCATGCTTTATTGATTTCCAACAGTATCCACTTGCTAGTCATCCAAAGGGATCAGTAGGTACTAAACTCTTGTATATCATTTCATATTACCTTACACCAGTAGTGGGTTCTAAAACCCGTTGCTACCGGTTCACGCGCGTGCACGCACGACTCTTCTGCGCATGCACAGAAGCATCCCAGGCGGGTGGGCGAAGCATCCCGGGAAGGTGGGCGGAGCCTTCTGCCGCCGCTGCCGCTACTGGTTCGCAGAACCGGGCCGAACTGGAACAACCCACCGCTGCCTTACACAATTTTTGTTGGCGACTATTCTAGGGAAATGCATCTACAGTGCATTTCTGTATGATCTACAGTGCATCAGAACTACCGGTACCACTTTTGTTCCAGTTCAAAACCTCCCTCAGTTTTAGTTTAGTTGACCTACTTGTTGGATTTCCTCCCACCACCACCAAAGCTGGGATGTAAAGCTGGATCATGTATTCATGAGTTCAGCCTTCTTCCTTGTTTTCCATGCTTACAACTTTTCCACAATAATGGAGAAGTAATGTCTGAGACCCCATAACCAGTGGAGTTTTTAAAACCAGCTTTTTCCCAGTATTGTATATTGCATAAAATAGGGATTGAAATGGAATTATATATGTATTCTATATTTTTCCAATCTTCTGAAAACAATTGGAATCAAATAATCCATCCCACTTTTTCTAACTTACACCTTCCCAAAGTATTTATTTTATTTATTTTATTTTATTTATTTGTTTGTCAAACATGTACAAGATAGCAGGTATAGGTATAAACATAAACATAATCAAAGTGAATACAGATAGATGAGGACAATAGGACACTAGGACAGGGACGGTAGGCACGCTGGTGCGCTTATGCATAAATTTAACCAAATGAACATTTCCGTAAGATGTACTTATTTGCGTGCACATTTTGGGCTTATGAAGCAGTTCTTAAGCATGTGAGTTATTTGCAAATTCAAAGTTTCTGCCACCGATAACTTGGTAATTATGGACACACACATACACTCTGCATGTTCCAATGGATGATAGAACAAACTCTCCATCACACTGCAGAAATAAAGCAAAACTAAAACAAAAAAATACCTTCAAGGTACCATTTGCAGTTATTTACTATTGACACTCACTCCCCACATGTACTCTTATAGAGAACAATTCCTAATGTCATTTTTTCTTGGAGAATTCTGGGCAATGTGCTAGACAAAACATTTTAATTTTTGCCTCAGCATTAACAGGCAAGCACTTAGATAATCACCTTAAATTTAATATAAAATACTAGGTCAAACTCAAAGAAAGAAACAGCTATTCATGTCCCCAGAGTAATAAACCCCAACTAGATTGCTAAGAGTTTTCATTTGGAGCTAATACAATAAAAATGATTAAAAGTATATTCACTTTAAGGATGGTTGTTGCTGTTTTTATTCCCATCACACCTTACCTATTCCTTCCTTAGCCAGTGCCAGTTTTTCCTGCCTCAATCTTTTAATCTTTTTCCAAAGTGCTACAATTACTTTAACAGACTGTGGCTGAGGAGGTGATATGCTAAAATGTTTTTCTACAGTGTATGATTTTACTTTTTTATAACCCTCACATATATGTATATATGGTTCATGAACCCTTCTGAATAGAAATGCACTGTAACAGAGTATGGCATCCAATGGTAAGGAACAAAGACCTTACATTTCTTGCCTTTACGTTTATGGTGCAATTCACCCTTACCCAGGGGTGGGTTCCTCCCGGTTCGGACCGGTTCTCCCAAACCGGTAGCAACCCGCAGGTGACATCACAATGATTCTTTTTTTGAATTTTTTTTTTCAATTTTTTTGCTTTTTTTTTTATTTATTTATTTTTTAATTTATTTTATTTATTTTTTCCTTCTGGGCATGCACAGAAGCCGAGTTCTGGCACTGTGCATGCGGTCGCCATCTTGTTTTTGGCTTCCCCCCCCCCCGGGATTTTTCATTACTGTGCATGCGCACGCCCACGAGGCGTGCCCACGCCCACGAGGCGCGCCCACATGGCGCGGGAGGGAGCGAACCGGCAGCAAGGTAAGTTGGAACCCACCCCTGCCCTTACCAAACAGGTGTTAGGGATCAACCTGAGTCTTCAGATTCAGAAGCTGAACTGAGGAACTTGACCAATAAAATCTCACTTCAGTCTTTGCCAGGAGAATGATCTGAAGAACATTCAGCTACAGTTCTTCACAGCTGAAGAACCACAGCTGTGAGCTAAGTCATCTAACCCAGAAACTGAGCTACTCAAATTATGAATGGCAGAGCAAAGAAAGTCAAACCATCTATTCAAAAGAAAGAAATGTGATTTAGCAAGCAGTTAAGTTAGCAGAAAGAGTTATAGTTAAAGAAACCTGCACAATGACTGACTTTTTATGGCTATCAATCAGGGGTGAAATCCAGCAGGTTCTGACAGGTTCTGGAGAACCGGTAGCGTAAATTTTGAGCAGTTCAGAGAACCGGTAGCGGAAATTTTGAGTAGTTCGGAGAACTGGTAGCGGAAATTTTGAATAGTTCGGAGAACTGGCAAATACCACCTCTGGCTGGCCCCAGAGTGGGATGGGAATGGAGATTTTGCAATATCCTTCGCCTGGAGTGGGGTGGGAATGGAGATTTTGCAGTATCCTTCCCCTGCGACGCCCACCAAGCCAAGCCACACCTACCAAGCCACGCCCACAGAACCGGTAGTAAAAAAAAATTAGATTTCACCACTGCTATCAATGTTCTACTGCCTGCTAACTCCCTTCCAACTCTGTTATTCTGTTATTCTAACCATCCATCTGCTTGGGATTCCCTGGAGGACTTCTGGATTGAATCCTGACTATTTATGGATTATTTTTGAAATAGTGTTCTGTCTCCCTGGATTATGTGAAAAATAAGCTTTTGTGTTTTCATTCCCTAGAAAGTTTGTATGCCGCAATATGTTTCTGGTACTAGAGTTAAGGATTTAGGACTGCAATACCTTGAGTTGTAACAGAAGCTGATTCTGCGTGTATAATTGGCATTCATGTATGAACTTCAACTCCCAGAACCCTCAGCAGTAGCAAGAATGGTGATACTGAAGGTTAAAATTGCTGCATTTGGAGTGCACCCAGATTGGGGTAACTGGGTAAACAATAAGTGAACCTACTATGTAACCAACCATTTCCTATTTTTCTCTCCATTCTAGAGCCATCTGACACTTTTGATTCCATAGATCTGCCCTTAACAGACATTATCTTACTGTTGACCTTATCTTCAGGGAGGTAATTACACAGCTGCTAAAATTATAGAAGCAGCCATGACTGCATAATTCCTCAAGATGGCAGATCACCCTTATCTGTGGGAAGGAGTATTAAATTGAACATGGGGAAGCAACATGGCCAAGGAGTAACCTTTGAGGCTGTTTTGTCAGGACACATGACAAGAAGGTACAGTTCCTTATACATCTGGTGCCGGGCTTTGTGAAGTTCAGGGTCACCTCCTCACAGGTCCCAAAGACAAAGCCATGTTTTCCACCAAAAAAAATATTCTGCAGACAGTCACACTTCCTGGATTGCTGATACAAAAGTTTATAGAAGTCATGTTTCATTATTTTAAGGGCATATAATGAACTATGTTGGATCAGATCAGCCTAGCATTTTGTATCCACTATGGCTTACTGGGTGCCTATAGGAAATTTATAAGTAAGGCATGTGAATGTATTTTTTTCCATGTATGACTACATGCTTCATATATTTTCAGACCAGCTACATCAAACTCGCATCGTCACGGCAGCGTCACATGACATATCGGAACTTTTTTTTCCTCCTTTGCTAAACTGGGCGGGGGGCGGGGCCAGCACGTGACACATCCAGGCCGCGGGCTGCAAATTTGACACCCCTGAGCTACATGAACCAACAAGCCAAACCATGCACCAAACCAACCTATGTTATTCACCTTGCCTTCAGCAGCCTGTATTCTCTCGAAGAACTTCTATGTGTCAATATTTTTATCTACTAATCAGGCAATTTTCTTCAGCATATATGCTAATTCTTTTCAATTGAACAATTAAAAGAAATTATATAGATAAGGTACTTATGTATGTAGTGTTTCTGGAAATTTCACAATTCAATATTAGATTGCCAAAGGCACTGTACTAATATTTTGCCTTTCTCATTGCTTCTTTTTTGACTCTGGCATATAATAGTGGAAAAGAGCCAATTACCTAAGCATTAATTTTTCAGTAATGCTTACATAAAGTGTCTGTCTACTCACACTGTAATTACATCTATTATGCCAACAAATACCTACATACAGGTCTTTGCGGACCAGGTGTACCTAATGTGTAGTTGCTTTATCTCTCAGGAAAGATACACAGATGTACAGAGGAATTTGACAGGCTTTGAAGTGATTACTTAAAACATTTCAGTAAAACCAAATGTACACTTCAGTTCCTCAGTTCACATCATTCCATTTAGTAATAAACATCTGCTGCTATCATTTTAAATATCAAATAGCTATGGGAAAGTCACTTTTACTGTTTGATAATTCCCATAATTACAGTTACTTCAGAAACCAGTTTTTAAGTTCTGTGGTGTTCTTCACTCAAGATTTGTCCAGTTCAATTCCTAACATCAAAATAGTTACAAACATTAAAATGGCTTCTTGATATTATCTTCATGTCAGATATTTCCCCCTTAAAAACTGAGTTTGAGTCTAAGTATGTGAGTTTGCCTTGTTGTGTGACATGCAATATATAGGGAAGACATTCTTGCTTAAATTTCCAATTCAGTTCTTAACCACTTACAGATTGTAAATCACTAGAAAAGATAAATTTGTAGCATTTTCAAGAATTAAGAGATTTTTATGTTATTACTAATCTGATGGACAGAAGACAAGTGCTCAGAATCATCTTTGATAATTGGATCATTGTCCCTTTATTTGCATATAATTCTGTTTTAAATAACCTGAATATGCTTTTTTATGGAATAGTGCATTGCGGCAAGATGGGCAGCAAATAAATTTAATTAATTAAATCTTTTCCTCAGAATTCCACTGTTTTTTCCACAATACTCCTTTCTAGCCCCTTCTATTCCCCAGAAATATGTACATTATCTGCTTTTTAATCACACACAATCTCTGTTGGCTTTTGGGTGGACAGAAGGCAGTGTTGTATTTTTGAACATATTTTGTATTTCCATCCCATTCTGATGGAACAAGAATAAAATGATGTGTTGTTGTTTTTTAAAAAAAAAGATCAAAGTCATGAAGGCAATGGAACATAAACCCTTACTTATCTGTGCTTCCTTTCCTTTCTTTATATGGGCAAGAAATATCAAATTCCTCCCTGCTTTCTTAGATGCCATGGGGATCGTTCCACTGTTTTGCTATTTCTGTCTTGCACTAAACCAGTAACCAGAAATAAAGCCATAACAATTATGATAGCCCAGTCCTTCAGGGAGATGTCTACAACATGAGAGAGAACGTGACTGTCCAGGGATTGAAAGGGAAGATGTTAGACCATATCATATATCCTAAAATGGCCAGTGAGCTCTGATCTGATCCCACCCATTACTAGTCACCTGATTTTGCTTCCAATGTAATGGATAGCAAAGAACAACATATTTTACGCACCTTGCAGCTGCCACCAGATCTATTACCTTAAGGTAAAAAATGTTAATTTATTATTTTATTGGTTGATTTAATTTACATGGCTCCCCATCTCACCGTAGTGATTCTAGTCAGTTACCACCACATAAAACCCAATATAAGATAAATGAGAATATAAAAAACATATGTTGGCAACCAAGGACAAAACCCAATTAACAATAAACTAACCCCTTACAGCAGCGGTTCTCAACCTGTGGGTCGCGACCCCTTTGGGGGTCGAACGACCATTTCACAGGGGTCGCCGCACGCGTTAGCCCGCCATCTTGGTACCACCGTCACTCGCAGGGGTGAAATGCTCCCAGTTCAGCCGTGCCTGCGGGTCGCCGGACAGCCGGTAGTGACAGAAGCAGGAGACTTCGCCCACCCGCCTGGACGCCGCCATTTGGGTTCTTTTACCCCCTGCGCATGCGCAGAACACTTTGCGCATGCACAGGGGGTAAGCACGCCCGAACTGGGAGCATTTCACCCCTGGTGCCACGCCCCCTTTGTCACCTCATCGCGCACGGGGAGGAGGCGGGCGTGGTGGCAGGGGGGTCGTGGGGGGGTCGCGGCATTAGAAAGGTTGAGAACCACTGCCTTACAGGGTCCATTTATCCTCCTGATCCAATTAACAATAAATTAACCCCTTACAGCGTCCATTTATCCTCCTGATCCTAATGCCCAGAAATACATCCAAGTTTTGAATTTTTTTTAAAAAGAATCATTAGGAGTTGGGCAGCATACATATTTAATGAATAAATAAGAGGGCACAGCAGAAAAGAGATGCTGTCCATTAAATACATGTGGAGAAAAAGTCTTAGATTAGTTGTGAGTTACTGTAAATTAAATCACACCTATTTGACTATTAGCACAAAAAATAGCAGGAGGTTGGGTTTATCAAGATATTTTGAGGCAAGGTAAATTTTCTGTGCCCGCTTATTATCTATAGTTATGGTAAATGTTTTTGATTTCTCATTCAAATAAAAATTAGTTCTGCACACAGTCTACTACTAATTTAAATTCAAATAAAGTGATCGCTTGCCATGTATAGTGCTTCACTCATATTTTATTTCTAAGCACCAGAGTTGCTTTTTTAAAAATGTTAAAATATATCTAATGAGGAATGCCATGAGGTGGAATTACCATTGGCTGACTCCAGCTAAATTCCTAAAACTGCACAATTAATCCAATATGCATGAAGCCAGAGTATTTATTCCAACTTGTAAAATTCCTTTAAGTGGTATAAAAGTTATGTTTGAGCAAATTGGGGATTTTGCATCTCTTTGATGTCAAAGTTTACATCTTAATTAAAAACAGGAAAACTCAGTGTTGAGAGTCTTTCATATGTTGTGGAACTGGATATGTTATGCATGTCATGTGGTCCTTATTAAATGAATTTAGTTGCTTCCTATCCTAGGCTTGACTTTACTCTGAGAACTTCATAACACATGTCATTCCAAATTTTGCACCGACGTGGCTGCCTTTCCACTTGGATATATAATCGATGGCAGACCGCTGCTGAATCTTCCAGATGAAAGTTAATCCAAATGAACTCTCCTGTAGTAAGAGATTCATATCTATGGTTGTCAAGTCTACAGCAGTGCTTCTTAAAATGTAGCTGCAGGTGAGGTCACATATTTATATGGTTATGGACACAAACTGGCTCCCTCACAGTAATATTTCATATTAAATCCAGACTAATGTTTTACAGTTGCTATATCGCAATCTCAATCAGCTTTAGAAGAGATAACTAAAAACAAAACACATGTATGCATGTGCAAACAAAAAGATAAGTACTCACTTAAATATAGTAGTAGAGTGTAGCAGAATGTTGGATTACAATCAGCAAAATTCAAATTTCAGCATTCCAGTTAGCCATAAAGCTTGCAGGTTGACTTTGGCCAATCAGTATCATTATTGCTATGTGTGCATTCATAGCTAAACATGTTAAAGTAATTTGATGAGATGCTGTTCAAGAGCCATGGTGGCGCAGTGGTTAGAATGCAGTATTGCAGGCTATTTCTGCTGACTGCTGGCTGCCAGAAGTTTGGCAGTTTGAATCTCATCTGCTCAAGGTTGACTCAGCCTTCCATCCTTCCGAGGTGGGTAAAATGAGGACCCAGATTATTGGGGGCAATATGCTGATTCTGTAAACCACTTAGAGAGGGCTGTAAAGCACTGTGAAGTGGTATATAACTCTAAGTGCTATTGCTATTTGATGAAATAAATGTCAACTCTTAATCTATATTACTTCATATAAGGTTGTGATCAGAGGTGGTATTCACTTACTTTCCCTACTGGTTCGCAAATGTGAGCGTGCGCACACATGCTTCACTTGCATGTGCCCCTTACGTGCATGCACACGGCCTTCCACGCATGCGCTTTGCTCGCACGCGCGGCTTGCACGTATGCGCGCGGCTTCAAAATGTGCCTACATAGGACGGAAAACCGAACCGGTCCGAACCGCCTGAATACCACCTCTGGTTGTGATGATAAAATAGGGAGTGGGAAACCATGTAATTTTGATAGGAAAGCATGTTATAAAGTCAGTAATTACCCAACAAAATAAATACTGAGAACCATTAGTCAAAAGGTAGTCAGCAACTGATAGTGGCTTGCTGAGCCAATTGGGTGGAATATAAATAGGATGTTTAAATTATAAATTATAACTTTTACTAGTGTAGGCTGGTACCTGACAGACTAAGATGGTGGGGTGGGGGGTCCTTGGTGCTCTCTGAGCTTGGTTGTTTTCTTGTAGACATTTTATTACCAAACTAAGTAACTTCATCAGTGGTCATAGAGAGTGAAGTTTGCTCTCATTTTATATACTGGTGGCTTGCCCTGTCAGTATTGGTGAGTATGGTCTTGGTGGTTCTTTGGGCTGTTACTGCAAGCTTGTTTGTCGAAATATGTAATTCCTTTATTGGAGTATTGTTTGCTTCTTGATTGTTGGTCTAATGTTAATCTTGCTGTTAATCTCTGCTCATCTAGGTGTTGATTGCTGGTGAAGAAGTGTTTTGGTCTTTTTGTTTCCTTTTTGATTACCTCTTTTGAATAGTATGTAATGATATTGTTTATTTCTTTGTGCCTGTTTATGGCTGATTTGTCTGAATGTCAGGCTTCCAGGAATTCTCTAGTATTTTTTTAGATTTAACTTGGTCTAGGATGCTCACAGTTTCCTAGTTGAAACTATGCTAAAATCTGTCCATGTGTTGTGAAATTAAGGAGTTTTCACCATGTCTTCTGACTGCTAGCTGGTGTTCATGAATGCACTCTGCTAATCTTCTATCTGTTTGTCCTATACAGTGGCTGTTATAATCCTTAGACTGTAGGTTGCAGATGGGGCTGCTGGGTCAATTTGTTTACTTACTTAGGATGTTTTGGAGCAGTGGCGAAATCCAAAAAATTTTACTATCGGTTCTGTGGGCGTGGCTTGGTGGGCGTGGTGTGGCTTGGTGGGCATGGCTTGGTGGGCGTGGCAGGGGAAGGATACTGCAAAATCCCCATTCCCTCCCCACTCCTGGGAGAAGGATATTGCAAAATTGCCATTCCCACCCCACTCTGGGGCCAGCCAGAGGTGGTATTTGCCGGTTCTCCGAACTACTCAAAATTTCCGCTACCAGTTCTCCAGAACCTGTCAGAACCTGCTGGATTTCACCCCTGTTTTGGAGGGCTTTAGCTAGTTTATGTGCTACGGTGATAGTTGGTGGTTTCTGGGATGTTTTTGAGGTATGGCAGAATAGGATGGATTTCAGCTATATTGCAATGTTATATTCATTTAACCCATAGGTGCCAAACATTGGGGTGGAGTAGGAAAATGAAAGGCAACTTGTGCATCTTGGGAATTGCATGGGGATGATAGGACAAAGCAAATATGGGCAAGTCCAAAATGAAAACCATATATTTTTCTCCTAAACCCAATCCATTTTCTTCATAAACAGACTTCCCTTGCATATATCTATCACCTAATCCTTTCTTAAAAGCACTAAAGTTAAATTTAACTCATCAGTGAGAGCTAAAACCAGAGATTAGTCTTTTAGAAATTCTGAAATTCTGCTTTAAATCTTGAAGGCAGTTGTTTTTAAGGTGGGGGAAGAGCATCTCTCTGGTCACATTGCTCTTCTTTTCAGATCACTTGCATGTGGCTTTTTTTTTTTTAAACAGGCCTCCCTTGTTACTTGTAGTAGCTGCTGAACTTTATTCTGTGCATCAGCCAAAATAGAAGCTACTGGTCTCAACCTGCTTGGTTTGAATAATGATATTTTTGCATTGCATTGTCACAAAGTGTCATGCAAAGAACAGGGATAAACCGAGTCACCTGAACTTCTTCTACATCTCATCTGTTACAAAGTTGTGCAAAATCTTTTAGGACAGAATAGAAGATAAACTCATTTCCAGGGGGGACAATTAAGTTCATAATTTCTGGCCTCATAGTTATTGTATGAGGAGAGACCACATTAACACTGACAATGTGTAATTGGTTTATATCCCACCCTTATAAAGCAATGTGTAATTGGTTTATATCCCACACTGAAGGAAGTATACATCTTGTTCTCGCCTCCTAATTTTCTCTGCAATAAGAAACCCGTGAGATAGTCTGGACTGAAAGAAAGTGGCTGGCCCAAAGTCACCCAATAAGCTGGTATGGTTGAGGGTGAAATAAAGCCAGGTTCTTCCTTCTCCAAGAACTTAACCACTACATCACAAGTTCTTACTAGAAGGTAATAGATTTTTGCAGGGGAACCCGATTGCTGTGAGCTTCTGAAAGTCAAAAGAAATTGCACTATGAAGTTCTAACGTCTTCTGCCACAAATTAATTAAATTAGACACAGCTTGGATACACAAATTGGTAACCAGTGATTAGTGCATCACCAATTAGTTATGGCATTTTAGAAGTACGTTGGGCTACAACTGTACAATTGGCTATATTTCAAAATGGCTATGCTTTTTTTGCTCCTGCTATCAAAAAAACGGCTACTTTCATTAAAGAAAGGATATGACATTCAGTTCAGCAATCTCTTCTTGACATCAGTTGGAAATTACTTGACAGATTGACAGTTCTCTCATTTTCTCCTAATCCCTTCAGCCAACCATAAGGCATACAAGCTGTGAGGGGAAACTCCTCCTCCTTCACCACATTTTGAAATCTTTATTTTTACAATGCCTAGCTGCGCCAAGAAGCTATTCTTGGTCTTTTAATATATTATACATTGACCCATTAATTTAAACACATTAATTTTGACCCATCAAGATTCAATCCATGACTTTATTGCAAAGAGTCAAGGTGATACCTAAGGATGCTTGTTCTTTCCACAGCAATGTGTTTAAAAAAAGCTATTTAAAATTTTTAAAAAGTGATTATTTACAGCAGTTCTGTTATAGTGTTCTTCTCTTGAGCATACTCATGGTTTTATCTGAAGGTTATTTTTGGCGAAACAACCTTACTTCCTAAATTGCCATATAATAAATGCTCATTTTAGTACATTCTCTTGCAATTACATCCCTGGTCATTCTGGTTCAAAATAATTATTAGAGAATTTCATACTCTTTTATGAATTGGAATTGGACACTTTTTATGAGGCACCTGATTTGTTTCTAACTTTGTAGTTTACCATCATGAAAGTAGCAGCGTTTGAGTCCCTTGACAGATACCCCAAATGTTCTCTTCAGTGCCCACTTTCTTTGCCTCTGAGTTCAATTTCCAGTGCTTCCAAAGATGATCAGAAGAAAAAGAGCAGCAGCTGTTTCGTCTTGCTCCATTTATTCATTCATGCTTTTTTCCTCTAGGCCAATGACCTAGAAAAAGAAGAGTGGAAATACAAGGGAAATGCTGCCTAATAATACCAGTCCTTGACTTCTAACTTTGATGCAAGCATATCTCCAAATAAATTGCTCTGATCTTCTTCCCTTTATGTGGAGGTTCCCATCTTCCTGACTTGTATACACAGAAGCTCCTGAGCTATTTCCTCTCTCTCTCTCTCTCTCTCTCTCTCTCTCTCCCTTTGCTCAAGTGGTCTACTTGCTTTGTGTTCAAGCCCTTGCATGTTTACCCAATCACATTTCTGACACTTTATTTTAAAAAAAAAGAGAGAAGAAAGAAAGAAAACAGGTTTGTGCACTTGGGGGAAAAAATTCCAAGAGGCAAAGGAAGTAACTATTTGATTTAGCACTTTGTGGACTTATCCCTGACTTGCCTGAATTTTTCCTAATGGGGATGACTTTGGATAGGGGTGGGGGGGGTGTTTTCCCTTTCTAGGCAAGCGACACTACTGCCTCATGAGTTTTCATCCATGACTGTCAAGTTGTTCAGCTGCAAACTTTACTGAGTCATAAACCTGAAAATAATACATAGCAGTGGTCCTATCAATAGTATTGGAACACTAGACAATGAGAAAGAACAAGTGGGAGAAAATAAACATTTTTGAATAATGGATTTCAAGATAGTTGATAATTTGGATCTCGTAGACTTCAAGAAGTACTTGTCAATTAATGTAGAGTTATAGCGATATAGAGAAATAGAGATAGATAATGAAGAAGATATACAACAGGGGTGTCAAACTCAAGGTCTGCGGGCCGGATGCAGCCCGCGGGGTGCTTAAATCTGGCCCTTGGGGCCACCCTGGAAACAGTGAAGGACTGGCCCGTGGTGCCTCTGCCAACGAAAACGGAGCTCGGGAGGGCCATGTGCGGCCCTCCCAAGCTCTGTTTTTGCCAGCAGAGAGTTGCAGGAGGCCATCCCAGCTGAAAACGGAGCTCGCAAGCCCATTTTCGCTGGCAGAGCACTTGGGCCACCACAGATGACCCCAACATGAGTGATGTAAAGCTGGCCATGCCCACCCTGGCCACGCTGCCCACCCCCTGAGGTCAACCCTGATGCGGCTCTCAATGAAATCGAGTTTGACATCCCTGATATACAATATCCAAAAAAAAATTGGGATGTCCTGAAAGAACTACAACCTATGACTAAACACATGTCAAAATATTAAGCATTTAGCTATGCAGTCACCAGGAGCCAAACATAACTTCACAACATCTAAGTAACTCACTTTTGAAGGACAGTGTACTGCCAGTTAAATCTAGTTATAGCTAGGTATATCTAGATGACCTGTTTTCTATAGAGGAGAGCTCTTCACTATCAGCAGCACTGCAATTGAATTGTAAATTGTAGTGATCACAACAATTATGTTTTATCTCTGTCTGGACAGTAATATTTGTCCCTTACTTTGTAAAAAAAAAAAATGGCTTGAGACTTTCAGTTAACCCCAAATAACTTGCCTTACAGTATTTAGAACAACAACGTATATAAATGCTTACAATAAATAAATTTCCTACTCAGTATTAATAAGGATTATTCTGTCTAAATAAATAGCTGATTTATCTGCCTATAGAAACTAGTTTCTATAACATGCAGACTTCACATTAGAAGTCACTTTGCGTGTAATTATCACAGCCATCATGCTTGAAGAGAATGAACATAATGGATGTTATGATCTTTTTGGTGATAGCACCTCAGTCTCAGAGTTCTAGTCTCTTGGTAAGTTCATTTGAGTTTATCAAGATATCAGTACATAGCCATTATGTTTTTTAAAACCATTTATTAACAGTAGATATTGTTAAGATCAGGGGTGGGTTCTGGTTTTCTTCGCTGCCGGTTTGCTCAGGGTTGTGCTTCGCGGGCGCGCTTGTGCTTTGTGCATGCACAGTGCTTTAAAAAAGCTTCTGCACATGCGCAGAAGCAAAAAACAAGATGGCGGCACCTATGGCGCCGCCGAAAGAACCGGTTCGGGGGCGTGGCAGGCCTGGGTCGCTGCCGGTTCTAGTGACCCAGGCCGCCAAGTTACTACCAGTTCTATAGAACCGGTCCGAACCGGGAGGAACCCACCTCTGGTTAAGATCAATCTTGGGTGCAGTCTCATTATATTTAGAACAATTGTATATTTAGTTACTGTAGGGTTCGGTAGTTACTATAGGTTCACAAATAGGAGCTCCAATTCACTTTCAGATTCTATCTGACATTGGTGTAACCATCAGTTGTTATTTTTCTCCTTTAAAATAAAAAGAGGAAATTACATGACATTCAGTTCAAACGTTTGATACAGCAGCACTAAAGTTAGCACAAAAATATGTTGGCTTCCCTTTGGATCCCATTTGGCTATGAAGCTGAATAGAGATTCTGTCCACCTAAAGAACAAGGTGGAATGTGGGATGCCATCTTTGATGCCAAGCAGAAGAATAGGTCATCTTAGAATCATTTGCTGCAGAAGGACTTCCTGGCACAGCTTGGCCCAGCAGAAGCTGAAAAGCACCACCCTCGAAGTATTTATTTATTTTATTTTATTTATTTATTTGTCAAACATGTACAAGATAGCAGGTATAGGTATAATCATAAACATAATCAAAGTGAATACAGATAGATGAAGACAATAGGACAGTAGGACAGGGACGGTAGGCACGCTGGTGCGCTTATGCACGCCCCTTACAGACCTCTTAGGAATGGGGTGAGGTCGACAGTAGACAGTCTAAGGTTAAAGTTTTTTGGGTTTGGGGAAGAAACCACAGAATAAGGTAGTGAATTCCAGGCATTTATCACTCGGTTGCTGAAGTCGTAGTTCCTTACAGACCTCTTAGGAATGGGGTGAGGTCGACAGTAGACAGTCTAAGGTTAAAGTTTTTTGGGTTTGGGGAAGAAACCACAGAGTCAGGTAGTGAATTCCAGGCATTGATCACTCTGTTGCTGAAGTCATATTTTCTGCAGTCGAGTTTGGAGCGCTTTACATTAAGTTTGTATCTAGTGTGTGCTCGTGTATTGTTGGGGTTGCAGCTGAAGTAG
>QLTV01003298.1:87578-143145 GCA_003457575.1 Thermophis baileyi | reverse complement strand
TGGACTCTCTCAATTGTATTAATATCCGATATGCAGTGCGGGTTCCAGACAGGTGAGCTGTATTCGAGAATTGGTCTAGCAAACGTTTTGTATGCTCTAGTTAGCAGTGTAATGTTGCCAGAGAAGAAGCTACGCAGGATTAAGTTGACTACTCTTAGTGCCTTTTTGGCAATGTTGTTACAGTGGGCTTTGGCACTTAGATCATTAGATATGAGTACTCCAAGATCCTTGACAGAATGAGGGTCGTCTACAAGGTCGTGTCTACAAGGTCGTGTCCTTGTCCTAGACCAAGAATAGATGATAGAAGCTCCCTTTGCTTGATGAGGGGAGCAGGTTGAGGACAATGCGTGTTCATTTCCCCAACAAAGGAATTATATGGTATGTCTGTATTTGCATTAGGACAAGCAGGATATGCAAATGAGCTGTAACTCTTCCATAATTGATATACTTTTCCTTGCATTTTAAGCACATCTCAACAAGGCTTTTTCATATCATGTTTGCCAACTTCAGCTCATTCTGAGAGTTGCTTTTTCCTGCTTTACAGAGCACCCTATGCATTCACTCCACCTACCTTTTCATCTCTTATATGTGTCCATTTTTCAGGTCTTGATGAAGCTTTTTGTGGAGTCACAATGGCTGATGCTTCTTCCATCCATCATTTTTCTCTCACTGGAATTGTTTGTCATTGTGCTTCTAATGTCTCGAATTTTTAAAGGAATTTTCATCTGTCTTGAACTCCTTTTCCCACTAGCTACTCCTCCATAGAATTTTGCTTATCATGGTATGGAGTTTATTAAAACCTGTCTTTTTTAAAAGTAAAAAAAAAGATATAACTACATCAGTTTTGGTTTCCCTTCAAAGATACCAGCCCCAGCTGCATTTTCTTTTAACTGAAGATTTTCACATTAACTCACATATCTTAATTTGCTTTTTTGTGTGCAAAACATTTTTTTTTTTTTTTGTTTATTTTTTTTTTTTTTTTTTTTTTTTTTTTTTTTTTTTTTTTTTTTTTTTTTTTTTTTTGCAATTGGATCTGTGCTTACGGTCATCTCCGACCTGTCACTGCAAACCTTCTATTTTGTATTCTTGATCTTGAGATGAGCGTGACATGTCTTAGTTTGCCTTTCTTATGCAATGGATTGATGGTGCAGCAGACAAGTCTAGGACAAGATTGCTTTTGTGTTGTCAGGTCTGTTTTTGTGTATTGTGGTTGTAACAAGCAGAAGTCATGCTCCTTTTCTCCCAGCACACAGATGTGACAGTGCACAATCCTTCTGAACCAATCTAAAATACTATTCTCAATGCTAAATAAATGTATGGAGTTCCTTAAGCAAGTAGGTCTTTGCAATAATTAGGATGAGCGACAGGCAAGTTTTCTATTTCTTAGTGACTTTGGTCCTTGAATCTGCCGGTGAGCTCTAGTTACAATCCGGCTTACCCCACATCAACTCTAGTAGATACTTCTGCAATTACCTACAGTAGTGGCCAAAATTGTGGAAACGTTTTGGGAAAAGTGTTTTTTTTTTTAGATTTGATGGCTAATAACACCACAGTAGTACCATAAAATTATATATCAATGGAAAGATAATTTAATCAAGAATGTAATGCAACAAAGTTTGTTCAATTATCTGTATTCTATGAAAAGGTATAGCCAAATAACTAGAAAAAGGAAGCACAACTTGCTTAGGTTGATATCAGGTAGCTTTCCTTCATCTGATTGTAGCCAATGAGCATGAGTGTTTAGAGAGCCAATCAGGTGTCATCTTGTTTTAGCAATGAGCCAATCAGATCACAGTAGGATTCAGTTATTGATGTCATGTATTGAAGCTAGAGGAGGACATTTGTCAGTGTGTTATGTGATCGCTATCTAGTTGGTTGGGTTTTTTTGTGTTCTTTCATTTAGTGAGCTTGTAAAACATAATAAAATTAAAGTAATGGTGCAAAGAGTTGACTGGCCACCCAGAAAGCCATGTAAAATAGTATTATTAAGTGTACAAGGCTACAGTTATAAAGAAATTAGAAGAAAAATTGGTGGAAACTTAACCAAAGGTGGCATTTCTAAGTTTTTGAAGAGGTATAAGGAGACTCAGTCACTACAAAACCACACTGGTAAAGACAGGAAAAGGTGCACAACAGCAAGTGATGATAGAAGAATTAAGAGACTGTGCTTACGTGACAGAAGAAAATCATCTGGGTGTATACAAGATGAAATGGCGCAATGCAATGTGAAGTTGAGTACAAGGACTGTTCGGCGCAGACTGCAGGAATTTGGCCTAAAATCGAGAATTCCACAAAAAAAGCCACTTTTATCTCCCAAACAAAGGTTGAAAAGACTAAACTGGGCTAAAATCCATGTTACCTGGACAGAGGAACAATGGGACAGTGTTATTTGGAGTGAGGAGACCAAGATCTCCCTGTTTGGTAGTGATGGCATAAAAATACACTGTTCCCAAAAGGTTTCCACAATTTTGGCCACTACTTTAAATTGAAAATCCAGTGAAATAGAAAAATATCCTCAGAGCTGTCCGAAATAGGAGACAGGAGAAGGTCTGAAGGAAGGAGAATAACAAAGTAAAATTTGTGCCATATCCAGAGTTTCATTTGCATCACTTAGGATGTAAAGTCAAATAATGTTTGTCCTATGTATTCAAAGCCCAGTGCTTCCTTGTTCCTCCCAAGGGCCTTCCATCAGCATAAAAAAAATGCACTGGCAACTGTCCACTTATCTGGACACAGGATGTCTCCATTGCAAGAAAACATGTACACATCCACCAATCCCTCATTTTGTACTAGCAACTAACAATATTTTGCTCTTCAAAGATAACAGTGATCCCTACTATTAGGTCAAATTCAACAACATCAGAGATAAACCAAATATATTATGACATAACAACGCTTCCAGCTTAACAATTTACTTAACTCAGTCTACATTAAAAAGAAAGAGAATGTTTTGAAGTAGATCCGAAAATGGCTCTTTTTCTGATTTTCGACTCTGTGTACAACAGTAAGCATTATGCTTCACTGAATTTGTTTTGGAGTCAGCAGACAGGCACAGTTGTTGGCATAAAAATGTGAAATCCTCTCCACTGCAAACTGACAGATGTTACTGCAAGATTTTCTTGCACTTTTGCTGACTCATTGCAGCACTGATTTTTTTTTTAAAGAATGTGCATAAAAAAGCCATTAGCACATTAGATAAAACTCAAGATCTGCCAAAATGACTTGTGAATCAGCTTTTTAATGCATAAATTTACATATTTATAATACAGGGAATCAGATCTCCATTAATTCTATACTGTCATCTCTATCCCCACATCATCCTTGCTAAGGAAAAGAAAGAAGCTAAGGGTTAGCTGAAATATAGTAAGAAGACCAATTTCATGTGGCCACAGTGACTAATGCTGACATATAGCCTTCATGTCCACGAGAGCGTGGACATTTAATGGGTCAAGAATTAAACGTGCCAAGAATTAAAGGGCAAAAAAGCAAAGTGCCAGGTTGACTCGAATAATGGTCTTCCTGGAGTAATTTGAGTAGCCTATTTTCTGTAATCACTGTTGATCAGTATCTTTGGGTAGAGGCTAAGAGTTTCCAGTATAAAAGTCTTTGTTTAGAACTCTTAAATGATGAAACAATTTCTACTGTTTGTGGCAGGCTGATTTCAACATTCTGCATTTTGAAGTATTATTTATTTGACCTTTGCTGTAACTTTGTTGATGATTTCCTGCCAAACTACTGAACTTGCAATTGATAAGGAGCAGTACTTTTTCCTATTAATTTTACTATAATTGTCTTGTTAGTTTTGACCCTGAATTGTCAGCCTATAGCTTCTGCCCTGCCATGGGAGCCCTAAAACAGGCCAATCCTGCCTCTAGTTTGATTAATTTCTTGCATATCAAAGGTTACATGAAACAATAATTGAAATTGTATACTATTTATGCTTCTAGGTTTAGTTGTAACAACTGATATTCTTGACAAAGTATTGAGACATGGCAATACTTTCTTTCTTCTCCATCCATAAAAAGATGATTTTTGTTTGTTTATGTTGGATAAATTATAGAACTGATTTCATCAATACAGACATATTACATTAAATCTGCAGTTCTGAAAATTCTCAGCCATTGTTTGGTCAAATTATAGGTACACTGTTCAGTGTTTTTTGAATGTGAAAAAGTGAGGTTACACCAGTGGCACATAACAGTAGTAATAGCACTTAGACTTAATATACTGACCCATAGTGCTTTACACACTCTCTGAGCGGTTTACAAATGTCAGCATATTGTCCCCAATAATCTGGATCCTCATTTTATTGACCTCAGAAGGATGGAAGGCTGAATCAACCTTGTGCTGGTCAGCATGAAACTCCTGGCTATGGGCAGAGTTAGCCTGCAATGCTGCATTCTAACCAATGCACCACCACGTCTCACATAAAGCCTTCACTCTGTTCCCTATGCACATACAGACTTTATACATGAAAAAGATTATGCTTCTTCTTGGATATCCAACTGTGTGAACATAGCTATGCACAATTACTGGATATTCACACATGTATATAGGAATATATTACAGTATATTACATATAATATGGCACTTTATGATATTATTACATTACAGAATATAGATGTATGACCTTAGATGTGGCCACTCCTTTCCTCTGTGTATGTTCAGAAAATTCTGTGAAATCTAGCTATCTATATTTCATCCATTTATCCATCCAGCCAAGGGTTAAATGAAACGTACTGCCTCCTGTGTTATAAGTCACGATACTCTGATATGCACTACTGATGTGCTAAAAGGTCTGGCATATTATTTAGTATCTGGGTTTTTATTTTTTTCAGTTGTTGACAAGTTGCTCTGAGAGTAAGTTTTATTATTTGTGAAATGAAAGCCTGCAGTGAGAACTTATCAGTGCAATGCTTTATGATTTTTGACTGCTGAAGACATCTCCAGAATTTAAATTCATTGCCAAATGCAGATTATTTATGGTAATGACTGTTGACATGACTGGGGCAAATATATATATATAAATCAGGAACTAGGAAGAGCTAATTCATGTGATCAAGAATGAAGTGAATGGCCTGTGACAGCAACTACCGGTAGTGATTTTTGCATGAGAAAAGTTGATGATCTGATTAAGGACAATTGCAGAATTACTCAAAGGGAAATTATTTCAAGTCTCGCATTTTCTAGAATGTATGGGTCACATTACCTTTTTTTCCCCCTTCAATATCAGAAGAGTTGTACAAGATGGGTTTCTTACATGCTGATGGCGCAAATGAAAGCTTTAAGTATTGAAATATGCCAGGAATTGTTGTCGTGCTATAAGAAGCTGAGGAATTTCTTCATACCATTGTTATAGCCAGTGAAACATTGGTTCATCATTATGACCCAAAAATTTGTGTAAGTCTATGGGATATCATCACCAAGTTTTAACTGGGGGGGGGTTTTCAAAACTATACTTTGGCAGGAAAAGTCATGGTTACTGTTTTCTGGAATCAAGATGGTGGTATTTACACGGACTACCTTGAATTTGGCACCACTGTCAACTCTGGAAGCTAGATCGCAACACTCCGAACAATGATTAAGTTCAGGAGCACAAGAAGGACGTTTAGCCTCCTTGTTGCATGAAGAGAGAGAAACTCTAAGGGGCTCTACAAATTAATTCCTTGAAAAAAGTACTAAGTAGATCAGGGAAAAATCTTATTGGAAAACTACTTGTCTTCTTTACTTCTGGTAGCTAACTTAAAGAGATATAAATTAGTTTAACAGCCTCTGAAAAGGAGACTAAAAACTTAAACAGAGCCAGACGTGAGTAATTTTTTAGATAATTAGGGACTTACTGGGATCTACCTAACCTGCTCGAAACAGCAGGACTTAGGTTTCTGTCTCTGCCATGCTATCAGACTAAACAGAATTTACTGGTTTAAGTACTATGTTGACAAAGATCAATAATGACATCTACAGTTTCACCTACCTAGAAAAAGCAATGCAGCTGACTTTTTCTCATGTTTAAGAGATGTACTCTATGATATAATAATGCTCCAATGTTGTAGTTCTTAAGATCTGAATTGCCTTAAATTGCAATTGGATGATTTTTATGGAATTCTAACGATGTTTAGTATTTTAATTATGCTACTGTCCCTTAATAATTTTAGAACTGTAAATTGGCTGCTTTTCTATGAATGGGACAGAAGGGGGAGGAGAAATTTACTACATTCAATGACTATTAAAAAAAAGGGTTTTTGTGAAATCCAAAAACTAAGGCAGCTCTGAATAAAATGTTGTTACAGAATATTGTTCAAAAAACTTCTGTTAGCTTTCATGAGTGAATTAAAGTCAACCCTGTCTATCTTGTAAGCTGAGATTAATCAGTGTTCTGTATGCAAGAATTTATCTCCAAAAGTGGTGACAGGGAGATGAATCAAGGAGATTTTGGTCGTAAACAACTGAAAAGGTGAATCTCTAGAGCAAGGGTATCCAACCTTGGCAACTTTAAGACGCGTGGACTTCAACTCCCAGAATTCCTCAGCCAGCAAAGCTGGCTGAGGAATTCTGGGAGTTGAAGTCCACGGGTCTTAAAGTTGCCAAGGTTGGAGACCCCTGCTCTAGAATACTGGGTTAAATGCTATTACCCATAATTGTAATGGAGGTAGAGTAAATGTGAATGTGAAATCTGCCTATCTTATCAAAAGGAGAGTTTTGAATGCAGGACACAATTTTACCCTTTAGATAAAGACTGCGTTGAATACAAAAGCAGCTCTCAAGCTAGCAGCTGAAATGAGAACAGGATATATGCATCCTTAAAACAAAAATACCCCCCCCAAAAAAAGGGGGGGATGAAGTAAGAAGTGAATTCATCTGTTCTAAAAATAGCATATAGATTCTTTACTTAAATGGCATGTTGAAGAATTTGCTATGTCAGTTAGCTTTATCTGTGTTCTGCATAAATGGTCCAAAAATTTTTCCCATAAGGCTGATTCGTTAATGGGAAATGGGAGAATCTCACTGATTTCCATGAGAATAGATCGGTCCTTTAATATCTGATAAATAACATATAGAAACCAAAGTTAAGCATCATCAGTAGCTCCATGGATTCCAAAGTGTATCTGAAGAACACACAATTGCCCCACAAAATTTAAGGGGTTTCACATGACCCATTGACAGGCAATTCTGTGAGTACAATTTGATGGCCAACTGTGAATCTTAACAATAAATATGTACAAAGTGCAAATCTTTGTTTTCATAGTTTCATGTAATCAGGTAACAGTAATGGATTTAGCGTTTTTGTCTGTGTGAATTATTAAAAAGTGCCAGAGTTATGTGTTTACTTGTGTATAGAACTGAATAGCAACAATAAAGGTTTTTTCATGTTACAAATGTCTCTCATGCAAAATCAGTAGGTTATAGTAAAATCAAGATACTGACTGTGGTGGTGTGATTAAAGTTTGCTCTTTATACGCAATATATCCCTGGCTAGAAACCAGGAGACTGATGTCTATGGAGATTCTCAGTCATTCAAGTCATGGTTGTCCCAACGGTGCTTTTTCAAAAGCCCAACTGCAAGGAATATAAATCCTTCCATTCTCCACCATTTAGTCAGAACAGAAGAAGTTTATTGGATGAGAAGCAAAAACGTCTTCAAGGAAAAACAAAGAAAACCCAGTTGCCTTTTGAAAAAGCACCTTTGGGACAGGAGACGGTTGAATTCTACTCCTGCCTTAGGCACAAAGTCAGTAGGATGACCTTGGACCAGTCACTCAACTTCCAGCCCTAGGAAGGAGACTATAGCAAACTACTTCTGAAATTTAGCCAAAAAATTTGCTGGGGCTATTCCAAGCAGTTGTGATGGAATGTAGTCCAGATTTCCAGGAGGGAAGGAGAGCATTCCAGAGCAGCAAAAGATGAAGAGAGTTAAAACCACTCCTCCTTAGTTGTTCGCAGAGTATGAGTTTAATGGCGGAAGTAGTCTATAGGCAAAGAACCATAAAAAAAACTGCTTAGAAAAACCTCATCATCTCTCTGTTTTTAGAGCTCAACGGGCAGTCAAAAGGAGCCAACACTAACTTTAGATCCCCAAAAATCACATATACCACCTTGATTTTTTCTGCCATACTTTGAGAACCCTCTCTAATAGAGGACACTTTCTTTGCCTTTTCCAAATGCATAAGTGCTAGATGTAGCCTTGTCAAGTCCTCTTTGGAATAAGCCATCATCTGTAAGGCCACACAATTAATATAAAAACAAATATCTATACACCAAGGGTCAGTAAAGGGTGTAACCCTTGATACAGTATTTAATTGCTGATGCCTTATGGGGAGGAAGATAAAATTTATCTTAAGCCCTATTTTGGAATTATTGTATTCTTAGAGGAATGAATGGATAAGAGTGATATGTGAAAAACAGTGTCTTGTTGAATAGAAATTGTTAAGTCATTGGTGTTATTGGTTTTACTTGTTTTCCATATGGTACAAAAAGCTCTGAAGTCTGCTGCTATGAGTCGAAATATCCATGTCTAAGAAAATATCTATGATAATTCCGTATCTCTAAATATTCAAATATCCAACACAACACTATGGGTTATTTGAATATATTGGTTATAGTTTATTGTATCAACTGCCACAAAGTCATAACATTTTTTTCTTGCTTATTTTTAGTCCTTTCTTTAAAAAATACAAAAAAATAAATTAAAACACATTAAGTAATATTAATGATCTGTCTGTGATCAACCCCTCCCCCCCCCCCAGCAAATTCCACATTAAGGCTAAAAGTATGGACTTATTTATTCTGGTCAGTTGTGGCAAAGCTGACCTTGCTTATGGGTGTCCTTAATATTTTTGTGGACATAGTGCAAATCTGGATGCTTATTGCTCCTTGAATCCATCTTTATGCAACTACACAGGTAGACATACATACATACACACATACCTATATCTATCATACATATAGATATACATACACATACTTTTATCCATATAGATATACATGTGTACATCTTTCTGCTACTAGCTGTTGAACATGCTGTCCTTTATCCCACTTCCTCGTAAGAAGATCAATTTACCGTCCAAATTTTAAGGATACAGTTGAAAAGTAATTTATATTTAAAGTCATCTTAAAAACTATCACTTTTCCAGTGAAAGTGGTTTGACCATTAAAACAAGAGGTCTGTACAACTTGTGAACCATCAAGTTGAATACAGACCAGCATTAAGGCTTATCAGGTGCTTGACATGCCACCTATTGTCTGCAGTGTTTGGCAGGCAATTTTATAAAGCTGTAGATGGATTGCTCATGCGCTGTCAGTGAGCTTTGATCTTGTTACTTAATACTGTATTGCATGTGCCTACTTTATAGATAAAGATGCAACTGATTCATTATTTCAATGTGAAGCAAAGGTTTAAAAAGATAACTGACAAGTGGTGATTAAAAAAAAGTTATTACAAAATAAACTTCTTAAATAATTGGCTCTGAGCAAAAATTAACAGTTCAATCCTGGTCATACTTATTAAAGAATAAGTCATGCTAGATTTCAAAGGGTTGATTCTCAGTTCAGTATTCAGGATACCACTCGAGCTATATTCATATAGTTTATAGGTTTAATTGTTCTGTAATTATGTTTGGTGTTTTTTGGGGTCAATCTAGGTGCAGTTTGAAAGGATTGATCCTAGTCTAATTTTCTTAGCAATTCAGACTAAATTCAGAAAGTCTTACATTTGGTTATAATATGAACTGAAAATAGATTGATAATAGCTTTTTCATTTTAATGTCATGGAGAGCTCTCATTGATCTTAATACAATGAACATTTTTTGTGCTAAACCAGCAATGAATAATGTACTTATTATGACATTCAGCAATGGCTTGGGAAAGGGTGGAGGCGGTTTGAAAAAAGGCAAGATGGCATCAAGGCATTACAAGAGACACATGCAAATTCACAGATATACACAAAGGGGTAGAGTTTCTACTGTGCTGTCATGACCTCATCTTGACTTTTTTGATGACCTTCTCCCTTGTGGATGCTGCTTATGGCATTCACACCAATACAGCTGATAATTATATGGGACAGCTCTCCAACAAACTAATCATGAATAGCTGCATCTTATCACATCTAGACATTACCCAAGACTAGGTGTTGTAGATTAGCGAACACTGGATACATTTGACACAAGCTTATTCCTAAAATAATAGTCCCATATTTGTTTTCCATCTCCCATAGTATGTATGTCTGTGTCTTCATAACTACAGCCTTGCACCATTATTTTAGAAATGGCAGGAAAATGTTTAACTCACTGACTTCAAGGGTAGAGATGGTTTAATACTTCAGCAGAACAAGTAGAAAATAAGAAATTGTTCTGACCTAAAACTGATCGTATGAATTCACTGCATTTTCTTTTCATCTTTCTTTCCAAAGGGCAACCATACAACCAATTAAAAGAATATTTAATTCATCTTGAATATATTAACCATTTTTTCAGTATATTCGTAAGCACATACATCGAGATTTATTCCTAATTGATCGCTACTTCAGATCTGAAACTGCTTGTTGTTTGAGAAGACCTTCTTGTGGAAAGTCAGGGTATAAATATATGGTTCAGAGATTGCTTCAATAGCAATAGAAATAGCACTTAGACTTACCGTGTTTCCCCAAAAATAAGACCCTGTCTTATATTTTTTTGAACCCTGAAATAAGTGCTTGGCCTTATTGCCATGCACTCAAAAGCCGGATTGGGCTTATTATCACGGGATGTCTTATTTGGGGGGAAACAAGGTATATACAGCTTCACAGTGCTTTACAGCACTCTCTGAGCAGTTTACAGGGTCAGCATATTGCCTCCAACAATCTGGGTCCTCATTTTACCAACCTTGGAAGGATGGAGGGCTGAGTCAACCTTGAGCCCCAGCAGGATTGAACTCCAGGCTGTGGTCAGAGCCTGCAATTGCATTCAAACCACTGCACTGCACTACAAGGGCTCCTAGTAGCTTCCAGTAGAAGAACTGTCCTGGTTTTAACAGAGGTTGAGATGGATTTTGAGTTCACAATGAGCAACTCTTTACTTTTTAGGAAATTATTTTTGCATTGCAGCATAATCAATGCATATGCTAGTATCCTCTTACAATTCCTTTAGGCTTGGCTATAATGCAAAGCACACATTTCTTATGTATACTACTTTTGCATCTAATTCTAATCCAGAATTTTTAACCATGTTTCATTAAACATCAATCAGTTTTGCAGCTGAAAAATATATGACGACGATTTGTTTTCCAACTCCTGGTTTGTTCTCTCCATTTTTTTTTCTGATTGGAAAAAAAAAAAGACCAAAACCAACCAAAAAAAGGCAGGATTCTGGTATATGACAAAGTATAATGAACAGAAGCCAGGTCTTCTTGTAACTCAGCAACAATATTAATTTTAGACTGAGGTTTGCTGCCCCTAAATAAGACATTTTGTTTATTTATTGGGGCCGTTCTGCATATTATACATTATGCATGTTATTTACTAATCTTTATTGTATGGCATGGTGTTATGTGCAAATCCTGCTACAGAGAACAAAAGAGCACTCCATTTTACATAGAATCCAGGCTATAACCAGAGCCATGTTGAGCTGACTGTATTACTGTAGTCTAAACTCTCTACATTTCCTCTGCCAACTTTTATTGAAATGGTATTTACATGTAAGTGCATGAACTGCAGTCATTGTCAAGGTTTCTGCGGCCTCTGTTGATCTTAGGGCTTTATGACAAAGCCTCTCCTCTATGGGTAAGCCCAAATTATAGCTACTAACAAAAGGTATGCTTGCACTCATTATGTTACACAATCCTCACTGATGCACATTATGCAGTGCAGCCAGCACAATATGCTTTAAGAACATTTGAAACATAATTTAAGTATAGTACTTTCACCCACATTGTAATTCTCAATAGAAATGTACTCTTGTCATCTGCAAGAGTCCTATATGTATTATGATAGACCACAATGAAAGCATTTTTCCCATGAAAGATAACAACCCCCATGGAACTTGTGTAATTTCACAGTAGATAATCAAGTGCACAATTAAACAAGTTTACAGGAGTGAGAGCCTTGTCTCTGGCCTTTGTTACTACTTGTGTGAGAACCTTAATTGGTACAAAAATATCCTAATGGACATTAGAATGTTTCTGATATTCTGCTTAAGTTAAAAAAAAAAACCCATACATATTTATGATGTAGCTTTGGTATTATCTGCAGTAGGTTTAACAAGTACAATATATCATATACCAACCCTTCTTTTATTTCCTTGTGTTTTATATTCCACAATTGGGAAGTTTGTAGATTTAAGTTTGATAAGTTGCTTATCAAAGAGGAAATACTACAGACACAGAATTAAAGTTTTGAAGACCCAGTTTTATCTTTAATCCTCAGTAAGAGAGGGAGAGGAAAGGGTGAGATTTTAAGCTATGAAACAAGCAGTCAGAAGAGTAAGCACTCAAGAGTCATGAGTGGTGTGCATAATTTTACAATAATATGGGCACAAAAAATATTTGTTGCCTTTAGTACATTAGGATCCCTAGATTCCTCCTTGCCTCCATGCATCTTTATGTTTGACTTGTATGAATTTAATCACACGGTCATAGCGGTCTTTGCTGTTGAAATGTTTTCCAGAGCCTATAGCTTCCAATCTGCCTATCTGGCCTGTACATATGTCATTAAAAATAAACTCTATGTAATAAATAAATATATAAAATAAATAAAATGTTGCCTTTGGATTTCTATAAATAAATTTAACTTTTTAAAAAAAAAAATCCTGTATTACTAAGAGGTCTTTACTTGAAATTCATTAAGGGGTGACTCTCAACTGAGCAGTCAAACTGAAAATAAGTCTCTTTTTTTTTCCTGTGTGGATTTTAGACAGACCATACCCTCCATGCCTTTGCTTTTTTAAAAAAATGCAGCATACACTTGAGCAGGCCACCAGCCAAAAGTCTTCATGAGTCAAAGTATGGCAGCTATGCTGATCTAGGATGAAGTATACAACAGACCAAAAAATTTAAAAGCGTGTCTATTTCCCAGCATGCATCAGGCCTTTCCCACCTTCCTTCGTTCTTCAGCTTCTGCTTTCACTCTCAAACATTCTCACTCTTTCTTACTTTCTTTCTTTCTCACTCAATAAATCAAGCGATGGGCATAGTCTCTCTTCCAGAAGACAAACCTTTTAAGTGAAGAACACCATCAGCAAGTTTCATCCAAGCCTCCATCATATATTATGCATGCGACATAGTTTGGCAACAGTGGAGCTGATGTGATGACACAGCTAATCAATTAAGAACCCACCGCATGAAACCTTTATAGTGGTTGTTGGTTTTTAAGGGCTCAAGTGAAGGAAATGTCTTTGTCAACTTTGGCTTAAAATATCCTTATATAGTTCAGGGACTTTCTCAGGGTCCACTGGCCTAGGTAAAAAATGCGTGAATTTCTGATGCCGTTTAGTCCTGGTCCCTTCTCTGGGAGTTCCATCTCTATTTAATGCGACATAATATCGTCTTCCAGTGTCCACATGCTTATATAGGTTTGATGAGTATGTGTTATACCAGTTCTCTTCAAATTGCTCTCTGAACACACACTCCTGGGTTAATTTATCCTGTAAATATAAGAGAAAAAAAAGTTATGAGTGGATTATTTTTCCACAAGGATGTTGCATTTGGAACAAAGATGAATAATAGTTTTATTTTCCCCTTTATTATTTTTAACTCAAAGTGATGAACACACTCAATACTCCTTTCTCCTCCTATTTTCCCCATAACAACAACCTTGTGAAGTTGAGTTGGGCTGCGAGTAACTAACCTAAATATTTTATGCCTTCTATTGGTTTCTAATTCATTTATTTCTTAAGCATCTGAATCATTGACCAGTTCATAGCTCTACATTATTACTATACTCTTTCTCAGCCTACTGCCCTTCAAATCTATTGGATTACAGCATTTCTCATTCAGCAATCTCTCAGGAAAAATCACATCTAAAAGCCACCTGAGTGGGAAGGCTAAAGTATTAGGATGCATAATTAACTAGGTCTTCATTACTTTCTAAATCCTAAACATTTACAAATTAAAACATCTTTTGCTTTAAAAAAATAGGATTGTCCCATTTGAACAGTATTGCTACAATTATAAAGACATATATTAAAAAATGCTTAAAATATATTTCTGCCAGTGTTGTCCGAAGATATTTCCATGGTCATGTGGCCAGCATTATACACTGAGACGTATGGAACACTGTTACCTTCCCACCAATATGGTATCTATTTATCTACTCGCATTTGCATGCTTTTGAACTGCTGGTAGGCAGGAGCTGGGGCAAGTAACGGGAGCTCAGCCATTGCACAGCACTCCGGTCTTGAACCCAGGCTATCAGCTTTCCAGCTGACAACTCAGCGTCCTTAACTGCTGAGCCACCACACCCTTTGGAATAAAGTAATAGCATAATATTATGATGCAATATTGTAACAGGGTGGGTTTCTCTGTTTACACATTGCATATAATCTAGTAGTTTGTAAAATAACAAGTTGTAGGGCCCTTAAAGCAACACATTTATTGAGATATACTCTTTAAGAGGGGGTATATACCTTCAAGATTCTTGCTCCCTAAAGTTGGCTTAAAATAGACATTTTAAAAATCCATTGAATGACAGTGAAAGAATAAGAAAACCCTTTTACATTCATTGTTATCTCTTAAGAACAACATGTAGCAACTAAAAGAAACCTCTACTACCAAGGAATTAAGAATGTAATGGGAAGAAAGGTTAATGAAGTGAAAAAAAGAAAACAAAATTAAAGTTACTCTTTAGCTCAAATGCTAATAATATGCTCCACAGATAACTTCTTAAATGCAAGACTATGCTTTGCCAGATGACACACTCTCTGACACTACGTTGGCTGCATACAAAGAAAAACTTTTTAAAATAAAACTCAGTTGCCCAGTATCACAGGATTTGATCTACTATTTTTAATTTTAAAAAATTAGAAATGCTGAAGCAGATATGATTGTGCCCACGGAGTAAGCATTTCTTTCTTATTTATTTACAGCATTACTATACTACATCCCATCAAAAAAATATCAAGTGGTTTCCAATACATTTCTATATGAAAAGTAGAGTGCAACACAATTATAATCCATATATTTTCTTTTCAGGTCAGTTTCGTTTATAGCAACTGTATAGCTTTCAAGGTAATCTCTGATAGTTGTAATTATTTCAGTATCTATATATACTCCTTCAAGCTGGTCAAGAAACCTCTGCTTTGAAATTTTGAATAAAGGAAAAGCAATGTAGAAATTTTATACATAAAATGATGAATAAAAATGTTTATATTGCATTGCAGATGGTGAACATATGGGCTTATCTGAAAGGGAAACATCCACTTACATTTCCCATAATGAATTCAAGAGCTGTTTAGGCAGTGATAGTTACAAGCTGAACATATTTAGTGAGAATGACTACACCATTCCCACCACACACAGAGATTATGTATCAAGAGGACTAGAGATTTCAGTACTACAACCAAGTGGAAGATAACATTCTTCTCACACCCTGCATATGAATTTCCTGAAGTTTACTCATTGAAGGAAGAGAGTTTTATTGAACGGTATTTGGTCTGATCCAGGATTACTGTTATTATGGTCTTAAACTGCCCTTTCAGTGGTGGGAAATGTCCTTCAAAGACCCAATGAAAGACAAATGTTCTCAGTTCCAGATATGACCTTATGGTGTACACAAAACTTTTCACACTCTGATTTTTATAGTGCTCTTAAGTTTAAAGTAGGTTTTGTTAGGGAGGATTTGCCACCCCATGTCTTTTTTTCACTTTTCCCCCCTCTGGCTTCCTAGCAAGCTTGGCTGACCTTGAAAGAAACTAAGGAGAGGTAGGCCTGGTTATTACTTGGATTGAAAACCACAAGGAAATCACAGAGCTGTAGGCTCAACTGGAAAATTAAAAAAAACACACAGACAAAGGACATGGTAAACCTCTTCCACATTGTACCCACCCCCACCCCAAAAAAAACCCCTTCATTGTGATATCCATGTAATCACCATTAGTTGAGTTTGAGTTTAGGATGTTTTACCTTTATATTAAATTTACAAATACTGTAAATAATTTTCCATTGTTCCTGCAATTTTAACTACCAAAGTAGTTGTTCATATAATCACTTAATCATTGTAACCCTCACCATGGATTTCTCAAAACAGCCTTAATATCATATGCTATAAACAAACATACATATTAATCAGTATGGAGGGGGAAGATCCTTACAAAGGCTTAGATGGATAAGCACTTTACCCATAGCAATTATTACATCTACTTCAACCAAAAATTTTAATAGAGAAAAAGAACCAACTCTGATGTTTCAACCTCATTGTACAACATCAATTTTACTGAATTCTGCAATAGGTAAGAGTTGAATGTGTTCTAATAGCCTCCCACAGCTTATCTAAGAAGAAGAATGCAAGCAGCTTTGTAATCAATCTCTTCTTTTTATTTGCTGAATAGTGTTTAAATACAGCACTTGTTGTCTTAACAGTTTCTTTGAACAATTTTTTAAATTACTTTGAGTTCTTTCAATTGTAAATCCAGATGCTGTATAGAAGTCAAATGCACTGTCAGAGAAACTGGCAAGAAACTTAATGTTTTTTTAATTCTTATTTTCTTCAGGCAAATTAGATCATATAGAGTTATATTGCAGAACGCTCTCTGATATTAAAAAGAGGCATGATATTAAATGCCTCTCAGTCTATTCTTGAGTCCGTTATTCATTTTTCCATACATATTTGATGCCATGATTTGAAAATAAGTTGCATCTGTAAGATAATTTATTTGTTCTTCTGGAAAACTTAAATTAATTATAAACACCACCACAGGATAGTAGCAGGCTTCCATTTTCAAAATAGAATTGGATTATTTCTACACAGAATTATAACAGAATACACAACAGGATGGTCTAAAGACATAGCATCATATGAAGAGGTTAGTTCATGATTATCCAATCTTTTGACTTGCCTGGGCCACACTGAGGGAACAAGAATTGTCCTGGGCTGCATATAAAATATACTGTATAGTATAGTTACTGTATATAGATAACAAACTTCCTTTATTTTTTAATTTTTTATTATGGAGCCACATTACCAGCTGTCCAGAGCCGCATATGGTCCACAGGTTGGACATGCCTAGGTTAGTTTACGTATGTCACAATAAATATGGGATATAACCATAATAAAGGTTTACAAAATTAAAGCTTAAGGGAAAAATAGCTTTGAATTCCATGTTTTGCTTTCCATCTTTTTAACATTTTGTCAGTTCCCAAACAATATTAGAATTATACAATAATCACACAGGATACAATATTTTTAAAAATTATTTGCAGCCAAATGTTTTGTTCCAAAGCATCCTTACTTGCACTATCACCAATGAGCTGCACCACTGTGCCCCTATTCCTCCCTATATTGCAGAAGCACTACAGTAGTGGGAAATTGGATGGTAGACGTTGGGTGACTGCTATTTCTCTATGGCCACAACATTTTGCTTTAGTCAGTCCAAGGACAACATCTCCCACATGTTGACAATTGAATTAAATTCTTTTAATACTATGAATGGCCAGAATATGGATATTCCTAAAGGTGTATTAATCAATATGCTATATAATAGAAATTAATGCATTCTATTTAGATTATGCAGGAAGACAACATCCTTTCTTTAAAGACATATGATAACCTCTGGATTTTATGAGCTAGACAACCACATAATCAAGTCAAAGACTTTAGTTCACAAATACAGAATCACTCAGCAGAATAAATAGCCTGAGAGTGGCTGATCCTATTTTTACTTAAATGAACTAATACAATCTAAGAAAACCTTTCATCCCATTAATGCCATTAGCATCTAAACTGGAAGAAAATCTATCACAAGAACTATTCCTCTTTTAAACTTCTTCCTGTTTTAAAAACCATCATTACAACATGAAGATTATTATGTTGGACAAGCAATTTAATGCCTACAGTGGAAGACATTGAAATATATATATGCACGCACACTCACCACAGATACATACAAACATATATACACAATCATATACATTTGAGTAATAGTTTTATTAATTGCATAGCCATGGAACAAATCTATTCACTGCATATAGAATATTAAAATATTAAAAAAAAATCTAAATTAGCAATAGTTTACAATAAGCAATGATATATTTCCATCCATCTGAATGAATTTCAGCTGGATGAAAAACAAAAATACATAACCACATATCAATAACTAGTATCTCCAATTAAAAGTAGGTCAATTAAAGGTATCTTTGAAAATTGTCTTTGAGTAGGAATAAAAGAGAAAATCCAGCACAATTAGTTACTAAGTATATGTACATACGCATGAGAGGTATATCAAAAAGCATGTCCTAGAACAGGGGAATCAAACTCAAGGCCCGCGGACCGGATCCGGCCCAAGGGGTGCTTAGATCTGGCCCGCGAGACCGCCCTGGAAACAGCGAAGGACTGGCCTGCAGTGCCTCTGCCAGCGAAAATGGAGTGGCCTTCCCGAGCTCCGTTTTCGCTGGCAGAGGGTTGCAGGAGGCCGTTGCAGCCGAAAACAGAGCTCGGGAGTCCATTTACGCTGGCAGAGTGCTTGGGCCACCACAGCCGCCCCCGACATGAGTGACGTTGAGCTGGCCACACCCACCCTGACCATGCTCCCCCCAGGCCCCCCGAGGTCAAACACAACCCTGATGCGGCCCTCAATGAAATCGAGTTTGACACCCCGGTCCTAGGATAGCCAGGCCAAGGTCCATTTGCATCTGAACAGAGGGACATCTGCAGGAATGGTGAATTGGTGGCTTCACCTGTGCAGCTAAAGTCCACACCCTTTTTCATAAGCATTGCACAACTGACACTTTTTTAAAAGGCAAGGCCTCCATATGGCTGTGGATGCTAACTTGACTTTTCTGATCCTCCTATAGATCCTCCCCCTCCCCCATAAGAGCAGCTTTGTGGGAACCTCAAAATCCCTTTCCAGCTGCTGAAATCTGGCAGTAACTATTTTGCACTCTTTGTTATTACAGATGGGCCAATCACAATTGACTGATTCCAAAGTCTGCTCTAGTATATCTTCTCCATGTCCATTTCTTGGCTACTTCAGATGCTGCCAGCCAGGAGATACAAGCTGGATTCCCTGGGCATTTATTGGTAGCACTAGCATTCCTCTGCAATCAGGGACATAGATCACTTATGATCAATTTCTACCCCCTTTTTTCTTCTTTAGAGAGAACCCTGGTTAGTCTGATGACTAATTAGACAAGTGAACTCACCTCACGCCACATTAAGAAGCATGGGTGTTTTTCCATCAGGAAGAGATGCTTGGTGGAAGGGGATATGAAGCCAGGGGTCACATAATCACAATTCAGGTGCTTGGCAATCAGCTCACAGTTACAACCTGTGAGTGGCCTGAAGTCACATGATCATGAGTTGCAACCTTTACAGTTGATTTTTGGCAAAAAAATCAACTGCAACCTTTACAGTTGATTTTTGGCAAAAAAAAAAAAAACTGGCAAAAAAAAAATCTATTAGGGAAGCTTGTGAGTCACCTAATGACCACCATAAAAATTGTTGTAAAATCAGGTTTGACTCACTTTATCACAGCAATGACTTATGACACCAATTATGGCTGTAAGATCAGAACTACCTGTACCACCAAGCCAGATCCCCCCCCCCATCTTAGACTTGGTGCCTTACATTTTTCTGCCTGATGCAAAACTTTACATTTCTGTTGTTAAATTCCATCCTGTTCATATCAGTGCATGAGTGAAGCTTATCTAGGTCTTTAGATTTTTTTTTAATCTCAAAAGTATTAACTATCTCTTCCAGCTCTGTGTCATCTGCAAATAACTCTGTCAGCATCCTGTCATATCTAAGTGTAGTCACTAGAATATTAAAATAACCTACTTCTAAGGTCATATATTTACTGAGGCTGTTCTATTCTCACCAAGAATGATTCAGCAAATCTTTTGAAAAAGGTGTGAAAAGAGAAACTAGACACTACAGACACCACAGAATTGCAGATTTTACAGGATGCGGTTATAGAACTTTAGAATAATTTCATAATCTAGCAACTATTTTAATATTTCAATGTATTTACTTCTAATATATCTATCTAGTCTTTTCCACTTATTGGAATATTCAAGTCAAGGCCAAGTTACACTGAAGTTGAACAATTTAAAAAATACAGTAAAACTAGAATAATACAGAGACTTAAACCTCTCCAAGTGATAGCATATATAATACTTTTTTTCAACATGGCCATGAAAAATTGTAAGTAAAGAAGAGAGGGATATCTTCTAACTCTAGTATTAACCAGGGAAGGTATTTTATCTTGTTCCCATCAACTCTGCCTCAGCTACTGAGAGGGATAAGACCTACCTAACTATCCAATGTAGAGATTGCAAGATTTACTAAAGATAGAATTTCCTATTAAACAGAAATGTTTGAAATTTCTCATGTTGATATATAATTCATAATATATAGGCTATTATTAATCAGTCTATATCAACTTAATTTTAATATTGTGAAGTTCTAAATTGACAAAAGATACTATAAATATGTAGCACTAATCTAACATTAACATTTTTATTTATTCTTACAAGTCTCTGCTTATAAATCTCTTCTCATCGTTCCTATCACCTATCTCCTCCCACTTATGACTGTACGACTGTAACTTGTTGCTTGTATCCTTACGATTTATATTAATATTGTTTCCTGATTGCTTATTTGTACCCTATGACAATCATTAAGTGTTGTACCTCATGATTCTTGACGAATGTATCCTTTCTTTTATGTACACTGAGAGCATATGCACCAAAGACAAATTCCTTGTGTGTCCAACCACACTTGGCTAATAAAGAATTCTATTCTATTCTATTCTATTTTCTATTTCTTCATTATTTTGTTTTCTGTTTCTTTTCCTTATGTTCTTAAATATCTACAAAGATAAATAGATTTTAAAAGAATTATTTTTTGTTTACTTAACTCTTAAGTGAAAAAACCCTAAGATATGGAAGGTAAATTAACCTGCATTACATTTTAATAAGAATATAACTCCGAGGTACTGGTTAAAGGCATCAGGCTAGAAATTGGGAGAGTGACTTCCAGACCCACCGTAGGCACAAAGCCAGTTGGGTGACTTTGAGCCACTCACTCTCTCTTAACCATAGGAAGAAGGTAGTAACAAACTACTTATGAAATCTTATCAAGAAAACTATATAAACCTTTAAAGTTTTAAAACTATTTAAATTTTTAACCATTAAAGCAATTGAATCACAATTTGATATTTACAATTCTCCAAAATGTTAATGCAATTTTCAAATGAAAAGCTTCATGTAGTGAGAAAGTGCTCATAAAAATATGTATACATGTAATAACAATATTAATTGGGATCGAAAACTCCAATCTTAAGCAATATAGTTATTATTAAAAAAAACCGTATGATCATGCTGTTTAGGATCCACAGTTCTTAATGCACAATCATTAAGCAAGGACTATATGTTGTTTAAGCAAGAACTTGTGACTTCCAACTTCCTGCCAGCTTCCTCGCTGATTTTGCTTGTGGGAAGTCAGCAAGAAACGTCACAAACTCTAATCACATGACCATGAGACACTGCAATGGCCCTAAGTGTGAGGGTAACTATCCCTCATTCAGTACTGTCATAAGTTAGAACAGCAGTACTTAAATGAGCAGCACTTGTATTTATAAAAATATATGTTCATGCTAATTTTCCAAAATTTGCACGCAAAAGATGCTTTATTGCACATAAATATGTGTTAAAATATTCATATTGGCTTTTCATACATACTCTGAGCAAAAATGCTTCCAAAATAAGGAAAATAAGGAAGTGTATAAATGACATTTTCTGTTTTGGATGTATCTGGAAACAGGCTGTAATGGTATCTGGGAGATGTTTAGAAATGGTCAGATAGCCCAGAGTGGAGAAAGAGCAAGAGGTTCAGAAGGGACCTTCCCAGTTTGTTGAGCTATAAAGGAGACAACAGGATAAATGTATTTTCAGACATGTAAGATTCTGTTATTATAGCTTTACAATAAAGTGGAATTAGTTTATCTGATCATATTTTCTGTCTGGTCTATCTGGTAAGGCTTAAAAAGGCAGGCAGTGCAGCCAATGCAGCCCACAATTGGGACTGGATCTCAGTTGCTGATTGAAGCAATTGTTAAGTGAGGTGCCCACGTAACTTCTCCTCTCAGTACTCCTGGTTGTGATCGTTGATCTCACAGGTCTAAGCAGAGTCCCAGGTAAGGAAAGTGGGATCCTCATGGGGGCTGGGGGAGAACTTGGGAGGCTACATTCAGGAGCTGAAAATCCTCCATGCTGAAATCCAAGCAGGATTTTCAGCCGAGTGAAGAGAACCCACTTGCGTCCTGCACCAGGCCTTCCAGGGCCTTCCCTACTTGCCTGAGGCATCCCACACACCTTCCATTACTGCCTTACCACCTCTTCAACCTCTATCTTATTTCAGCTCCCTCTTGGTCTCTGTGAGTTGGCTGAAAGCCAACATAATTCCAGACCATCATTAGACAGAACATCATAACTTGAAGAATATTGGCACAGGAAGAGATAATATAGTCCTTAAAATTACATGTGATCGGTATCTTTTCATCTGCATTTTATAACAAATTATCTTTTAAAATCAGTTTCATGCAGAGAGTATTACAATCGTTGGCCTGAGACAAAGCTTTTCCTTCTTCAAATGCATGACAGTACAGAAAGGTCTTAGATTTGCGACTTGCTTAAGGCTTCTTGAAATTTAATGCTGGCTAATCTAGTAACTGTCAACAATTAATTTTCAGAATTGCCTTGCCCTAAGAAAAATCCATACCTATTTAGTAATTTATGCACAGGAGCTAAGCAGATAACACAGGCTAGCAATGTTGGTAGCTTCATAACCTCTACCAATTTTAATCTTGGCCAGTAAATCAAGACTGTAAACCTAATTTTAGATATCATCAAACAGAAAGTCATCTCCAATTTAAGAATGACTGTTGATGCATTGCCTGGAAGCAAAAATAAGATTCTGGGAAAGATATTTGAACTGTTTTTACAGTTGAGATTTCCCACAGCTATATTTAAAATAGCTACTTCTTCAAATAAGGTACTCTTTACTATCTAGTGATACCGCATTCGTTTTGACCCATAGCACCTTCTTCTGGGCTGCAGATTCTCTTAATGCAGTGGTTCTCAACCTTTCTAATGCTGTGACCCCCCGTGATCTCCCCCGCCACCGTGGGCGTGGCACCAGGAGCGAAATGCTGCAGGTTCGGGCTTGCCTGTGAGTCGCCGGACAGCTGATAGTGTGGAAGCAGGAGACTTCACCCGGACGCCGCCATTTGGGTTCTTTTACCCTCTGCGCATGCGCAAAGCATTCTGCGCATGCGCAGAGGGTAGAAGAACTCAAATGGCGGCATCCGGGCTACCAGCTGTCCGGCGACCCGCAGCACAGCCGAACCGGGACCTTTTCACCCCTGCAGTGACGGTGGCACCAAAATGGCGGGCTAACGCGCGCGGCGACCCCTGTGAAATGGTCGTTTGACCCCCAAAGGGGTCGCGACCCACAGGTTGAGAACCGCTGTCTTAATGCCTTTTAAGACCTTGGTGCAAAGAAAAAGCAAGTAAAAGATCCATGTGTAATGTTCTAGTTTTTCTTCCATGCATCTCCCATATTTAAACAGACAATATACCAAGAACTCTTGTAGACCCCCCAGGCTTTCTGTTTTCCACTTTCTGTCAAGTCAGTTTAAAACTCACCCAAGATTGATCTGAATTGTCTTCATTATTTGCAGCTTTATTCTTATATTAAAATGGTTTAGACATCATCATATCTCTACATTTTCAAGTCTGGAGTTCACAGAGAACACATCCTTATAGTCTTGTTCATTTGTTTTCCTCCCATCCTTGACTCAGCAGGAAATTACATCTGTATATGAAAAAGGACTGCTTCACAGCCTACATTATCAACAATCAGGCCAGTTAATGTTGCTACCGACACACAATTTAAGTCAGGGTGGTTTCAGGGCAGTGATTGGTAGGTTGCTTGCTATCTTTAATCTGTCATCCATTAGCGATGGGCAGGAAAGGTAGCCACCAACTGATGAGCATGGCTCATCATAATTTTCTGCCTTATTTACCTTGTAAAATCATTTTAAAGCAACATCCCTTCATCAACCAATCTTCAGGTGTGCTGGGACTACAATTCCCAGCATTTCTAATACAAGGGAGGAAAATGCTATTTTTAAGCCATAATTATAGTGAGCTGGAGTTGCTTTCTGCAAGTTTTAGTTTAACAATCATCTCTATTCATGCAACACCACGAAAAAGCCAATATCCATAGAACTAAAAACCAGGCTGGGAACAATTACCTGCTTTATTTCTCAATTCAGGAATAACTAAATTTAAAGACACCAATGCTTTGCTGCATGTCTCTCTCACATGCAAATTCATCTTCTGTACAGTTTATTTCAACTTGGATTACATGTTATGTCAATTATTTAATAATTTGTATGCATTCAATTTTCAACTGAACTGGCGAGTGAAGATATCAGAGAATAGGCAGTCATCTTGTTAGAAATCACATTAGACTTTCCTGAGCCCAGAAACTTTTAGCACTCAGCCTCTGAATAGCAACATATATTGCAATTACTGCACTATTTCTCAAAGCTAAAATGGCAGATAGGAGAAAGTGTCATTTTTTGGTTGAGATCAGTGGCCATATAAATAACACACACACACACACACACTCACACCATCCCACCCTGCAATTCCTCATTAAATAGCCTTCAGGATGTTCTCAAAGTCCAAAGCAAGCACTTCAACGTAGATCCAGTGTTTATGAATCAAATAGAAAATCTTATTTAATAATCATATGAAATGCAAGAAAAGGATCAGAAAGGTGGGGAAAATCAATCAAATAAAAATAAATCTAATGCTATTCTAATTTCTATCACTTACCCCAAATGCTTGGTGAGGAAGTTAAGTTCTGGCTCTGTTTATACCTTCCACCATCAAGGTACTCTCTGACTGTAACACTGTTGGTATTTGAGAATGGTCAGGTTTGTAACTTATAAGCAAAACTAAGTCAAGCAGATTTATTTTTAGAGCCTTTGTCCCATAAATTATATATGTGTGGAGCTACCAATGATGTGGATAGCACGTGTTATTCCAATCCCTACCATGCTTGGTGGACATGTGAAGGGCAATTCATCTAAAGAATCCTTAAGTTAGTGGCAAAAGAGTGATCTGAACAAGAGGTGGCCTTTTCACAGATCAGTTTCTCAGCAACTGTATTACAGCACAATAAAAATGTTGCCAATATCTTATTAGGCACCCGTGACAGAATTTATACATGAGCAATTTAATTCAGGTCAAGATAAGGCAGAATGTAACAGTACATATTCAGGAACGTTGATTTCCTGGTTCTGCTATGACAAAAAGGCCCAGGGTTAATAAAAGTGCATCCCCACCTGAGAGGGTGGGGGGTGACCATTTAATCTCACATTGCCTTTAATATAGTTCAATATCTAAAAAGATGAATTTGACAAACATCTGGTAATAAAAGATCAAAGAGACTTGTTATTGCTTGGTAACTCATTTGGCTTCATAGCATCCTTTCTGAACCTCGGACTCTGACCAAAAAAAACCCCCACACCTTGTGGGATATTACCTGTAAATACAGTACTGCAGGCTATAGTATTCAGTATAGTGTGTAAACACAATCCAAGTTACTATGAACTATATCTGTTAAAATATGGTGCTGCTGAAACTCTACAAGACAGACTTAAAAACATTGCTATCAAAGCTAACAACCTGATCATCACTTTTGTGTTCTGTTAAGGCTTCATAATATACTGAAATCTAGGTTTCATAATACAGTGAACAAATGAAATCCGTCAAACACATGGGGGAAAGCTTCCCAAAGACAATCTAAGGCCTGGGATTTGGAATTCTGCTCTTAAAATTGAGAATAAAAGGATTAAGTCCTTATTACACAAAAAGGCTCCTAATCGCTCCTGTTTCCAAATGTGTGCCTGCTTACTAGGAAATAAACCCAATGGACACTGTTGAATTTAATTAAAATAAATGTAACCAGCCTGTGAAAGAAAGATTTGACTGTCTACCTTTCTGGGTACTCCTTGATTTTTCCATGTATCCAGCAGATTCAACACAACCAATTACCTTATAGCTATTGCCAAATTAAGCTAAAATGTGTTATTATAGGAACCCTACTGAAGTCCACCCTCCTTCTCTAATATGATAGGTCATATATTTTCATTTCTATTTTTGAATTGCAATTATTTGTTGCATCAAAACCGTCCTTAACTATTATTTTAGAGGTTGAAGTTTAGCCAGCTTTAGACCACTGAACATTGTCATCCTGCATAATATTCTGGTTTGAGGCCAGTATTTTTCCTCTTTTATAAACGTGCCAATAATCTGCAGTCATCTGAGGTCCTGTTGTATGTCTTGCCTATTAAAAACACGATACTGCTGAAGATACACAAAATGCAGCTTAGCTGTATTGTGTGTCCACCAGCCTCATGCTTAATTGCTTTGAATGGTACATCACTTTTAAATCTGTCTGAGCATTATAGTACAACTAAAATATAGAAATATAGTGTTTTTGCTTGACAATATAAGAAATTAAGCAAGAGGTATTTTCAAGATCATTTATTTTTCATTTTTAACTCTATACCTGACCATACTGGCTGGAGATTTTGAAATAATTATGTTTTAAAATATTCCTCTCATAAGTTTTATGAATACTAGATGATATTAGTTTTCATGCAATTCAAGGTCAGTATTCAGTAGTCACATGCATTTTGTGTAGTTCATATACACACTGCATATTATCACATACAATATTATTCTACATACCAAAAAAAGAGGATTCAAAAGGAATGTTATATTGAAAATGGAGAATAGAGGATGGTGAAATTATTCTTACTTATAAATAATTGAATTTCTTCTTGAGTGTTCTACATGTTAAGCAGTGGAAGAAAAGCCTGCCTCCTGGGGTCATAGATGCTCCTTTTGTGGAGGCTTTCAAGCAAAGGTTGGATAATCCTTTCCCTGGAATGATCAGAGCATTCCTGCCTGCTCATTCATAAGAATACAGACTCACAGATAGTGCATGGGCTTTAAGAAATCCAGGGTGCTTTTGACTTTTTATTATTATCAATATCAACGACAAATTGAGATGCCTTGGATGCCTCTTTTTATATCTGCCCTTTGAGGTTGTCCAGAACATAAAAGACTCCAGGGGTCCTTGGTGCTATCTGAGCTTGTTTGTTTTCTTGCAGACATTTAATTACCCAAACTTAATTTGGGTAATTAAAGTTTACCCAAACTTTACACCATCATCAGGTAACATCATCAGTGCTAGTAAGGAATGTGGATTGCTGTCAGTTTATAAGGTATTCTAGTGGCTTGTCCTTTCAGTGTTGGTGGGGGTTCTTAGAGATTCTTTGGTTGGGCTGCTTACTTTTACTGTTAGCTTCTTTGGTAATTTCTTGATTGGGGTATTGTTTTCCCCAATAATAGAACACTGAATAATAGAGTTGGTCTGATGTTAATTTTGGAGTTAATCTATGCTGATCTAGGTGCTGATTGCTGGTGAAGAGGTGCTTGGGTTTTTTTGTTCCCTTTTTGGCTGGTTGGTTGTGTCTTTTGCATAGTCTATACATGTTGTTAATGACTATGTGTCTATTGATGGCTAATTTGTCAAGAGTACCAGGCTTCTAGAAATTCCTTGGCTTTTTTGGACTTGGCTTGGTCTAGGATGGTCACAATTTCCCAATTGAAACGATGATTAAGCCTGTCTATATGTTGTGAAATTAAATAGTTTTCTGACTGCTAGTTGGTATTCATGGATGAGTTCTGCCAGTCTTCTGCCTCTTTGTCCTACATAGTGGTTGTTGCAGTTATTACACTGTATGTTGTAGATTACTCCTATTTCTGGGGCTGGGTCTTTTGGTTTGTTTAGGATGTTTTGGCTTGTGTGCTAGGCTGATTCCATGTGGCTGCAGTAGTCTGTTGGTGGTTTCTGAGATATTCTTGATAAAAGTATCAAGAATATCAAGATGCAGTGTCTTGAAAAAGACTTCAATACTACAAAATATGAAGTTCGGGATTGAACTCCAGAAGACTAGAACTATTCTTGACTGAGATTGGCTGTGGAAATAAAATCTTGCAAGTCCAATTAAGTTTTCCCCTCCTTCCCTGTTATACCAAATTAGTCAAAGAGGAGGCAGTCCGAGTCTTCCTAATATTTTTTTCTTTCCCCTGGATTCAAAATGCCCTTTTGCACTTTTTGTTTTTATAATTGTTTCTGGGTTTTTTCTTCCCAAGGTTATCTCTATGGCTTCTCCACATCACCTCCTCCATTACACTCAATCTTCTTGTCCATATGGAATAAAAACCCCAGAACAAAACTATGGGAACAAATTTCAAATGCACACACACACACAGACACACACTCCTCACTCAGCAGCTCCCCAAGATTACTAGAGTAGTCCTGCAATGCAGAGGTGGAAGAACTGGGCATCTCCCTCTGTTCTGGACTGCGCCTCCTTCTGATAGCTTCCCCAATCTATCCAGCAAGTCCTGCAACCCAGAGGTAGATGGAGCTAGGAAACATTTCCTCCCCTCAGCTACATACTCATCTGCTCTAGGGAGTATATCTTGCTGGCAATCAAGAGCCTGCTTCATCCTAGGACTCACAGTCATTTTGTTGACAAATGGATTTTAATGTCTAATAATTGGAAGAGGGCCTTCTAAAAGTTGGAGGTAAATTGAGATCCGCTGTTTGAGATCACGACTGACTAGGTTTCTGTACCTAAAAACATGTTCAAAAAATTTGTGCTTTTTCCTAAGCCAATGGGACCCCTTGCAAGGAATGAAATGAGCCATTTTTACAAACAAATCTACAACCCCAAGAATGCCAGTATAATCTTGCAAGAAGTGTGGGGCGAGGCGGGGAGTAAAGCCCACTGAAGTATAATCCCAGGTCATAAACAGGAACGCAGAGGGAGAAGCAAGTCAATGAGTTTTCCATGAATAGAACTTTGCTCAGCATCGAACATGACAAGATGAAATGTAATCTCTGTCATCACTCTCACACTTGACCATGAGAACTATCTGAGAACCCAATGCAGTTTTAAACACATCCCAATGTCCAACAGTTCTACTATCATGACAGTGTTATAAACCTTTCTCGCCTTAAAGAAAGGGGAACCTATAAATGGCTATTGTGAAATACCACCCTTTCAGACATGTAGGGTGAAAAACCATCTTGCAGGGCTCCTGGATACGGTAGTATCCATCCAAGACCTGGAGTAAGCATCCTGTTGTTGCTGCACTTTCATTTGATCTGGAAGATCAACATTCTGCCTCTCTGCCCCAATCTTTCAGGAGGGTCTAACTCCTGGGCAATGGCAAAATTACAGCAGGGGGAGATTATCATATTCTGGTTTATGTGACAGAGTATTTAATAGCCTGATCTGTGAGTCAGGGAAAATAAGATACGGGAATTGAACTGGGAGAAAAATTGTGCCCACCTGATCTTCCAAGTTCTACTTTTTGCAGAACTCCCAAATTCACACGGTCTGTGCATACTTGTACTAGGTGACCAGCCCTTCCAGGAAGTGTCTCCATTGCTGGAATGCTGCCTTCATATAATTGTATTCAGCTAACACAAGCAATTTAGAATAAAATGCATATGACAAGAGATCCATCCTGCCCTCATTCTGTGCCTGGAGAACTACTTCAGCCACCACTTCTAAAGCATTAGCTCGCATCATGAATTGGAAAGTGATGTTTGGACATCTGAGTAGGAGCTGTAATGAGAAAAGATCTACTTCTGAAATGCTATTTGCTTTTGAGTAGACCATATGGATGTATGTCCTATCTTTAGTAGCTGAATCTTATGCAGTCTGCAAATTTATGAACTTTTAGGACAGGGGTCAGCAACCCGCGGCTCTGGAGCCACATGTGGCTCTTTCATCCCTCTGCTGCGTCTCCCTGTCGCCAGTCGGCTCCACAATTGATAGGGATTTCGGTTAGGACAGGTAGAGGAAAAAGGACGCCGCGCAGGAGGAGATTCTATGGTGGGAGAACCAGACTTCCGGTCGGCAGAGGAAGAAGGATGCTGCGCTAGGAGGAGACTCTATGGTGGGGGAACAGGACTTCCGGTTGGCTCCAGAATTAAACGGGGGGCTTCCGGTTAGGACCTTTGTGGCTCTTTGAGTGTTTAAGGTTGCCGACCCGTTTTAGGAAAACCATAAAAGGTATAGATCCTTCACACTTTGAGGTAATTGCTGTGAAAGTATGGCTTGTAGTTCTAAAGGACCCATTTGTATGTATTTAGCAGAAATTCTGTAACTGAAATAATCCATTCGTTGTAGATCAAACACACATTTCTCCAATGTAGCAAAAAGCTTGCGTTTGTGGAATCTTTTAAAGATCCTTCTAGCATGGGTTGTGTGTCAGGAAGGGTCTTCCAAAAAAAATATATATATATCAGTATGTCATCCAACATATTTGCCCAAAATATCAAAAACTTTTAATTCATAAATCTGAATCATGAATCATACAATTCTACTTTACTGAAAAAGGCTATAGCAACAGACTCTTGCAAGACTGATTATATTGTTCCATCCCTCCCTCTTATACCCCTTGGAATCAGGGAGCAGCCAGTGTGAGTCTTTTCCTAATACTTTCTCTTTTCTCAAAGCTCAGGGCAAGCTTCTGAACATTTTCTTTTTGCAGTGGTTTCTGAATCTTTTCCCCCAAGGTCATCTCCATGGCTCCCTACATTTTACATGACTTTAGTAACCACATTCTCTGAGTGTCTGTAGGTCTTTAAAAGTCTAGCATGGCTGTCACCCTGGAAGAGGGAATTTACAATAATAAACTATTTCAGCACAGGCTATATTTGTTAATGGATACATGTGTCATTTGGCAAGTATCAGTACTGCAGTGTCAGCATGCAGCCACACTTCTACAGCTTTGGCACCCAGTATACCACAGCCCCCAGCTTTTTAACCCTGTACCAGTATGGTACTTGAAATAAGCCAGTACCTTGAGCACTATTTGTTGGCATATGCTTCAAGAACCCAGGAGTATAGGAAAATATACACCAACTTCAGACCATAACCAGACTATTTGTGCCACTGTTGGCAACTGTTAAAATGTAGGTATTAATTATGCCAGTGTCAACAAGACCCTAAAGGATCATGAATATTAGATGATACATTTCATTGAAACTAATGGAATTACACTACAGCCACTTTTCATCGCATTGCAGTTTAGAAGTAAAGCCCATCTTCTGTTAGCACCATTTCAAGCCAATTCTTCCAGCCTTGGGGGACAATGCCCCAGGCATTTTTACTATGCAAGCCCCACGAGTGGAAATAGGAATTTCCACAGCATATGGCCCAAACACACCATTGCCAAGTATTTCATTAAGCTTTGTGTACATTTCATCTTCAACAACAACAAAAAGCTTCTGTACTTCAACATGGCATTAAAACGTCCATAGGTACCTATTGCAAAATTAACTGAGGAAGGAAAGATACTCACTCAGATTCAAAACTTACCAAACCAATTTCATTAGTAAAATAAACCAGTTTCAAGCATTTGGTTTTGATAGATTAAAAGATTTGTTTTACACTGCAGTAGCTATTAAGTAAGGTTGTCTTTTTTAATTTGAGTGCTAGCTTGTTTCTATGCAAACTTGATTTCAGAACTAAAATACTTCAGACAGCCAATAGTTGTTTTCAATCTTGTTACACAATTAGCAAATGATATGGCGAATTTACACATTTTTCATATGTTATATTGTAAGGCAATTTTTAATATGAAACAATGAATATATTACATAAGTACAGTTGCATTTCTCAGTGTCATTGTTTTGTCTTAGAAGGACTCTTGGAACTCGGCTGCAAGTCACACAGACAGAGTTGCTTCAAAAGGAGATGTGCGGCAAATAAATTTAATAAATAAATAATGCTGTAATAGAACCTCAGTTTGGTACTTTTTCCATAGACCATTTTTTTTTCCTTTTTAAAAAGAAAGCTAGAGATATCTATCTTTAAGTGTAAGCTTTTTTTCCTGCAAATTCTTAAAATTCTCCCCTCAAATCATCAAAAATTTAGAAGGGATATATGGTTCTACAAAAAGAGGAATGGAGATCTGGCCCTATATAACATTTCTTCCATTTACTTACATTTTATTTCCCTCATTCAAATTACACAATTTTTTAAAAGCACTTGAACAAGTGAGTTCTCTTTTGATTGTTTCACATTCTGAAAGGTCCCAGAAATTCAGATGTATTGATAAAATTTGAAAATTCAGAAATAAATGGGGGTATACCATTATATGAAGAAACGTAGGGGAATGTAGAACTCGGTTCTTACAAATTTATTGTCTTTTATTTAAATGTTTATTGTCTTACAAATTTGTCTTTTATGTAAATGTTCCTGTGCTGGATTGGATTTTTGAGAATTGAATTCCACTCATTTGAATGACTCTAGGTTAGGAAAGGCCAAATTAAATTGAGGGAGAAATACAGATAATCCTCAACTTATGACCACAATTGAGCCCAAAATTTCTGTGGTTAAATGAGACATTTGTTAAGTGAGTTTAGCCCCCTTTCACAACATTTCTTGCCACGGTTGAATCACTGCAGTTGATATGTCAGTAACTTAGTTGTTAAGTGAATCTGGCTTCCCCGTTGACTTTGCTTGTCAGAAGGTCGCAGAAGGGGATCACATGACACTGCAACTGTCATAAATATGAACCAGTTGCCAAGTGTCCGAATTTTGATCACATGATCATGGGGATGCTGCAAAAGTCGTAATTCTGAAAAACGGTCATAAGTCACTTTTTCCAGTGCTGTTGTAACTTTGAACGATCACTAAATGAACTGTTGTAAGTTGAGGACTACCTGTACAGAGACTGAGAGTGGTCTTCAATTGATTTAGTTCTCCTCAATTGACTGAATACTACAGTACTACTTTTGATAACACAATTACATAACTTCATGCCAGCACAAAGCAGTTTTTCCTCTGACTGACTGCCTGTACTAATTCCTATTCAAAAAGGAATGAGGCAAACGTGCATTCTAGTCCCACATTTTCCATTTTAACTCCACGAGCCAAACTTTAACAATGAACTACATCCCACTAAATTGGCAGTCCTTCTTTATTACTAATGACACAACATCTTATCTACAACACAAGTAGAATTAAGGCAGAGAATCCAAGCCTTGGCCCCCATGATGTAGACATCACAACTTAATAATCAGCATTCCAAGACAAAATCAGCTATCATTATTCAAAAGCAGGGGTGGGCTGCTGGGAGTTTGTGGGGGTTCGGGAGAACCTCTAGCTAAGATTCTATGCAGTTCGGAGAACCCCCAAATCCCACTCCTGGCTGGTCCCGCCCACCCCACCCCACCCCTCCCAGGAGTCCCCACACGGCCCGTTTTGGATGCAGGTAAGTGCAGGGTGCACGCAGAGGCTCGAGGAGGGCGAAAAACGGGCCTACCGGAAGTTCGGGAAAGCCGGAAATGGCCTCTGGAGCCTGGGGAGGCCGTTTTCGCCCTCCCGGAGTCTGGGGAGGGCAAAGCCTCTGGAGCCCGGGGATGGCAAAAACACCCCCCCACCCCCCGCAGTGCAGGAGGCTGACTAGGCCACGCCCACCCAGCAACAGGGCAGAGAACCCCTTGCTAAAAATTTTGAAGCCCACCCGTTCAAAAGTATGATAAACATAATAACTATTTGAAAATGAGATCTATATAGAACAAATCAAGGCCCTTAAGTACCGGGAACCATTTTTTAAATCATCTTCTATTTGGAGGAAAATAAATAAGTACTTTCACTAGTCCATAAGATTGCTAACACATTTTATTTTTACTAGTAGAAAAGCAAGTGCCATATGTCTGTTGCCATAATCATTTATAATGGCAAGGGGACTAGACCTCAGATTTCCTCAGATATGGTTTTCAGTTATCGTGGAAAAAAGACACTGAATCAGACCTCAGGTCTTTCAGCCCAATTTTTGGTTTCAACTGGACATGAGAGCACAAATGTGGAGCTGAAACAATATATCTTTCATACTGGTCTCCAGAGTAACTGCAACACAATCCATGCTATTACACAGTTGGTCTATGGAAGACCTTCAATTCAGCCAGCTACTTTTCCAATGTCCCTTCCATGCCACACCAATTTCTCCCAACTTACATTTGGTTCCCTACCACCTATACTAGTGTTCTATAATTGTGTTTCCCTATTTGAGAAACATTGTTCTAGAGCAGGGGTCTCCAACCTTGGCAACTTTTAAGGTTTGTGGACTTCAACTCCCAGAATTCTGGGAGTTGAAGTCCACAAGTCTTAAAGTTGCCAAGATTGGAGACCCCTGTTCTACAGCATGATCAATTATGATTTTGCCCATTGTGGGAAATTGCACTGTATGTCCTGCCCTTTTTACATGGCCTGCTGCATACATTTAATAACTCTCTAACTGCTTAATTGCCTTGGTAGGATGAGGAAAAAGTTCCTTTACAAGCCCGTTTATCTTCAGAAATATCATGGCACATAGCTATAATCTGGGGCTAATAGCTTGCACTCTTCATGTGTGTGAAAGAGAGGGGGGGAGGGGGTAGAGAGAGAGGTATTTCACCCACACCAGTAATAAGTAATTCGCTTCAGCATTCTGCTTTTTTCCCCTTCCAATACATTGTGCCTTTCTGATATGTAATATGCACTGACAGTTCATCTTCAACTATAAATATTTACTAACTTTCTAAAGCTGAGGAAGAAAAAGATACAAGATGAAGTGGGACCCGTTTTTCTGAATAAAAGAGCATTCCCCCAAGGATCATTTATTATGGCTGTATGCCAGTGACATCACTTGCTTTCTCTGGTTATGAAGCTTGAAAGGAGGACAGATAACTCTAACAAAAATATTAAGCAACTGCTTATGTAAGGCTTTTGAAGTTAAGATTATGGTCCTGAAGGGATTCTGGAGATGCAGTTCCCATCTACTATGTCCACCAAATGCAACATACTCCAGTATAGCTATCAGATGCCATTCAACCTATAATGGTTCCATAGGGATTGGAATGCCTTAGAATTTCTAAATATTCTGCTATATCAAATCCTACCACTGTTTATTTATATGCCATATAAAAGCTTTGCCAACAGCACAGAAATTATACATCTATTGTATTCCTCGGCTGTTCTTGAAAAAGCAAACAAGGTTGAGTCTGGTTTTCCTGATATATCAATCATTAGCAAATCTCAGGATTATAGGCAATATTGGGAAATTGGAAAAACAGCTCAGAAGAAAATGGAATACACATCCTTATTATTTTTGAGAATGACAGGAATATTTTCAGATAATCACCAGGAATTAATTTTGATGTATAGAAGTTTTTATCTACACCTAAGAAAGATAGCTGCTATGTGATGCTATCCAAGTGATATGCCAGTATAACACTGTAGATGAAATAGCTCATGACAGTGCAAATGCAACCTATTATCATATTTATCGATTACTAATAGCAATAGTTACTAGTCTTATTTATTAATGTATCTATTACATTTATATACCGCATTTCCTCCAGAGTTCAAAGCAGCCTAAATTTTATCCATACAAAATTGTCTCATCAGAAATATTGAGTGATAGAAAGAACCAAAGTTAACTAGTACATTTTATGCCTCAACAAAGATTTAAACCAAAATTCAATTATTCCTTTAAAGGTGCACTTTTATAATTCAGTTCTCCCACCCCAATACCTAGTTTTACAGAATAATAATAATAATAATAATAATAATAATAATAATAATAATAATAATAATAATAATAATAATAATAATAATAATAATAATTATAATTATAATTATAATAATAAATAATTAATAATAAGTCTTAGGTAGTACCAGTAATTGAATTGTTAAATTTTCAGCAGCCTTAGACTGTGAATTTAACTGTAGATTAAATTCTACACATAAAGCAGATTACATTAATAGTGCTCAAAAATCAAATTCTGAGCATAGAAGAAATGCATACAAAAATGTGCACCTTTCTTTAAATGAAATCTAAGATTCACCAAAATTGAATTAAATAAAATTGGAAAAATAAGCATTGATAGATTTGGGTATCTTCCTAATGATGTTACATAATTGCTGATGATATGGTTGAGTAATATATTTTAAAAGAAGCCCATTAGACACAAAAATAATCAAAATTGACTAGGTAAAGACACATTTTTAACTGCAAAATACTTACCGAGCCATATAATTCTCCTTTTTCATTCATTCCCAAATAAAGTCCACTGTCTACCCCTCGAATGCTGACCAGGCCGACTGCTATACTGATAAATTCCAGGATACCTGCAAAATATATAAAGCAAGCGTATTAACATAGCTTTCATTCTCCTGTTTTAATATATTTGTGTTGACTTTTAATTGACTCAAACGTATTGTTAAAATTGCAGCTGTTTTTCTGCCAAAAAGAAGAATGTCAACACATCAGCAGTTATTAGAGCTTCAGGTACTTCTAATGCAGGGCTGTCAAATTCCCGGCCCACGGGCCGGATGCGTCACACGCTGGCCATGCCCACCAGAGGTGGGTTCCTACCGGTTCGGACTGGCTCTATAGAACCATTAGTAACGTGGCAGCCTGGGTTGCTAGAAGGCGCCGTAGGCGCCGCCATCTTGTTTTTTGCTTCTGCACATGCGCAGCTTTTTTTTTTGTACTGCGCATGTGCGTGCGCACCCATGACCCACCTGCGCAGCGTGCAACACGCACGCGCGGCACGTCCCTGAGCAAACCGGCAGTAGGAAAATCCAGAGCCCACCCCTGATGCCCATGCCCGGTTTAGAGAAGGGGGGGAAAGTCCTGATATGTCAATGTGACGCTGCCGTGATGACATGAGTTTGACACTCCTGTTCTAATGCGTAAGGCAAACAGTGTTGAGCTTTTCCTCAAATTATTGCAGAAGAACAACAAATCATTATACAAGAATTAAGACAAGGGGTTTTAACACATACAACTGTTAATTGATAAGGTATTTGTAATCTGATATGTTACCTGCATCTGCATAGCCAACCCATCTTCCCTTCCACTTTATCCCAATTTAAATTCTTCATCAATCCACCCTATGCATCTGATGAAAGTGAGCTGCATCTGATGAAAGCTTAGGTCCGTTAATAAAATCTGTTAGTCAGAAAGGGGGCTACCTGACTCGTCCTTATTTTCTGGAATTATGCAACTCGGGCTTCATATGAACGTCAAACCAAAAGATGAGACCTTCAAAAAAAGTTACTTGTTCAAAGATATTTTTATAAGTCCTTCTAATGAAGTGCCTCAGCAGATCCAATGACTCAGCTGACTGTTCACATGCCAGAACCTACAGATTGGTTGGAAACAACACTTGAGGGCTACTATAAAGGGCAAAAGCACGACAATATTTATGTGACAGCTATGAAAGATTATTCAGAATCTGGTTAAACACATGGCAGAATTTAACCCAAAATGTCTAAGCAAAACATTTCCTGAACATCAATTTTTAATATAACTGAAATGTTGAAAACTTCAAAAAAAATGGTTATAGCAAAGGTACAGGCTTAAAATGTACATGAGAATAGGCAAGGGTTGAATGGAATGAGAAAGGAGAGAGAATTTTAATGGATGTGAATAAAGTCATAATCTCAACTAATGTATAAGGAAAATGTGACTAATAGAAAAGCACACACTAGATTTTGTAAAATAATAACTGCACATCTTTCATAAAAAGTTATTGCAGGATGCAGGAACCTATCTCAGCATCATAAATCCAGCAACAAGGAAAAAATTGACAGGTGAAGTTCTGTAACTTGTCATGTAAAGTTCTATGCAACTATTATTGAGCTTTGCTTTATATATTATTCATCACTGCAAAGGCATCCGATTTACAACTTGGATGACAGTGGCCTACTGGAGTCCAGACATTTAAAATTACTACCGCTAGAATAACAGTTTTATCAAATAATAAACAAACCAAAATAATCAATAGAACAATCCATGCAAAATTATGCAAAAAATATGCAAAAGGATAGGGAAATTGCCCAGATAAAAATGCAGTCAAGCTTGTTCTGAATGTCCACTTGATGTTCTAATGCTAGGCCTTATGAAGCCATGACTTTAATGACAAAAGCTATAAGACCAATTATGTTTTTTTGCATAATTTTGCATGGATTGTTCTGAACAGCAGCTGATCATCAAAGGTGGCAGAGAGAGCCAAGCAGGGAAGCAGTACAGGGAAACCCAGCCCTCTTTCTGATGCTTCAAAATAGAACTCAGTTGTTGATTGGACTATTTTTTGAACTATTCCAGGAAAGCACTATTCCCTTTGAATATACTCATAAAAAACATTTACAGAATGAGTTTCAACAATGATTAAACTTGCTAGTTTAGCCATCTGTCAAAATGTACCTCTTGCCCAACCTATCCTAATAGAATTACAGAATATCACCAACTGGTGATATTGGATGGAATGGAAGGAAAATGAAGCTAAGGGAATCCTCACCCCCAACCACAGCATGTCCTCTATGGTATATAGATAGCAATGTTTGCTAAGCTAGGGACCACCAATGGGATAGCGAAAGTTATACTATTATAGCAATAGCACTTAGACTTATATACCGCTTTACAGTGCTTTACAGCACTCTCTAAGCGGTTCACAGAGTCAGCATATTGCCCCCAACAATCTGGGTCCTCATTTTACCCACCTCAGAAGGATGGAAGGCTGAGTCAACCTTGAGCCGGTGAGATTTGAACCGCTGAACTGCTGAACAGTCAGCTGAAGTAGCCTGCAGTACTGCACTCTAACCACTGCGCCACCTCGGCTCTTATTATAAGTTTCTGTTGGCATGAGTGTAGCGCTAAGTGTTAGATAGCACTTTAATTTGGCTATGAAGAATAGCCCTGAATTACTGATCTGTAATACACACAATCTGTGTATCAGAACGTAAAGGTATTTATTTATGAATCATCATGCTAGCTGCATATGGCCTTTTCCTGTTGGATATAATGCAACATTCTTTCAAAGCTGCATTCAACTGTTTTCATTCTGCTGTTGAATGTATGCAATTTACTGCAATTCTGATTTATATTTACGCAGCTCTACACAGAATTGGAAGTAAAATTTAATCCAAGCTTTTCTTCAATCCAGAATCTGCAACTGAGGTCTGAATTAAAGCTTCCTTGAAATAAAACTGTTATGCTCTCCACAACAGCAGAACCAAACACTGCAATGCAATCTATCCCACTGTAACTTACTTTATTGTTAAGTCCCATAGAAGGATGTTTCCCCTAGCAGTTCTTCTAATATTGGAATAAAGACGACATCACCCTTAATGTTTAAATGTCCCTCAAATCCTGCTGTGCAGCCTTACAGGTAAGGTAGCCTTACAGGTATGACCTCAATTGGAACTGGAACTTCCATTACTAAGCAATGCAGTAAATACTTTGGGATATCCAGACACCAGCACACAATCCTAGGTACCTCAGAATTCCCTCTAGCACTGGAGGAATTAACATGTTATTAACAAAATAATAAACCTATAACTGCTATTTATATGCAATTCACTAAACCACTATAGATTTAAAATTACAATTGCATCCATAAAAGTACTGCTTTGTTTGTATTAAATACCTATGTTCTTTACCCCCTGTTGGCAAGGTAGTACCTATCAATAGAAGTGATGCCTTCACAGCTTGATGTCAAAGAATCTGAAAGAATGCCTCTCCTTATATGTTTCTACCTGTACCTTAAGGTCATCTTCAGCCATCCCAGACCATCATCTCATCCCCAGCCCATAACTGAGGCTACTTAAAACCATCTTCACCCATCCCAGTTCTGAAATTTTGTTTTCTCTGTTCCTACTACACTATGAATACAATCTAGAACTCTTAATCAACCAATGTGGTTAGAGGTTGGGATTTCCCAGTCTCACTGGCTACTTTAGGCTGTATGGGTATGATTCTTCTCTCCAATCACTGGACACTGGCCTCCAAGGCCATTTTGGTTTTGGCTGCATATCACAGTTGTTTTCAGAAGACATCTGCCACCTAATGCCTGACTAGCACCTTCGAAAGCATTTGCCAAATCTTAATGTAATAAGTTTCCTTATTACATGGGTTTAATGGGGTTTTTTTGGGGGGGGGGTGTTTTTGAGAATATGTGAGTTCAATGCTGCACAAGTTAGTTCAAACAGGAAAGAAATGAGCTTTGTTATTCAAAGTTGACTCAGCCTTCCATCCTTCTGAGGTGGGTAAAATTAGGACCCAGATTGTTGGGGGCAATATGCTAACTCTGTAAACTGCTTAGAGAGGGCTATAAAGCACTGTAAAGTGGTATATAAGTCTAAGTGCTATTGCTATTGCTATCTATATAGTTCTGGTTCTATCCTCAATAGGGATATTATAGGTTTTCTGATGTTTCTGCTGACAAAGAGTTTTCACATGGCCATATCACCTGTGGCTTTGAGGGGGTGGATGAGAAGCAGCTACCCTTTGTGACATTTTGGTTATTCCATCTTAGAACTAGCTGAGGATGAAACTCTCATATTCCTGGCTGCTCCCTCCTGTTTCACATTGAGCCAAAAGTATCACATTAGCATGTGAGCCAAGTTCTTCTAACATGGGTCTATAGCATTCTTTTCAAAGAGTACTAGAGCATTTTCAGAAAAAGCTTGACTTCCAGGACACTAGCAAAGAGGAAAGTCTATACCAGGGGTGTCAAACTCGCGGCCTGCGGGCCTGATGCGTCACGTGCTAGCCCCCTCCGCTCCCCCCCCCATTTAGCGAAGGGGGGAAGTCCCGATACATCACGTGACGCCGCGAATTTGGCACCCCTGGTCTATACTGAGCAGAACCTTCAGGAAAACTCCTTTCCTTTCCCACTTCACCCTGTGGCTCTCCTCCATGGCTGCAATCTGTCAGTTGAGCTGTTTTGAGAAATGGATTTAGCATTTTTCCAGAAGATGCTTAGACCCACATTCAGAATTAGCATGCCTAAGAGATAACAGGTGAGAGGCACCTCTTATACCTATGATGTATTAAATGAGCAACTTGAGTTAATCCAGCTGGTTCAAAGAATTTAGCTACACTCACCCATTCCCACAAGAGACATTAATGAAGTTAACTGGTGGTTGTTTTTGCTACTAGTAGGTAGGTGATGCTTGATGGGTTGAAAAACACGCCAGGGGATTTATCATTTGCTTTTCTTACTTTTTCCACATTTAAAAACAAACTACAATTCCTTGGCATCTTTACTGAGAGAATAAGGATTAGCAATGAGATCAGCAATATTTATGGCAAAAGATTTTTAAAAATTTGTTTTAGATTAACAGTTTGCAATGGATCATGGCACACTACAGTTAACTACGATTAATTTCAAACAAGTCAATTTCATACTGAATGCGGAACCTATCTTCCCTACCCATAATTACAATTAATCACATTTTAGGATTTAGGTTAAAGAAAATGGAGACAAGGTAGAAGGTTATAGGGCTATAGTTCAACTTAGTAGTATTAAACTAAGCATCACTTATTCAAAAAGAAAAAAATCTCAAGACAAAGTAAAACAGAACTCAAGGCCAAAAGTATTAGTCTCAGAAGTGGGCTAAGTTTCACATGTATGTTTCTTAGCATGTAAAACTATCTAACTGCACTCTTGAAAGAATTGCTGAAAATTGAAATACTTCCAAGTTCCAAAGAGAATTTTAAGTACCAAGGAGAAATTTCAGACTCAGAAATACAATGAGGTAACAATCAGAAGTAGGACATGAGAGATATCCAGGGTAAAGCTGTGACATTGTACTTTCTATAACAGAGACTGACAATGCTTAAATCACTAAATTATGAACATCAGAATTTTTACAAATGTTGGCTTGGAAGACATATGCTGGATACTCTTATCAACTTAATGGGGTGATCTGTAAAAATACCAAGTCATCGTTCTTTAAAAATCACCACAAGGCAAAATGGGCAGCAAAGAAATCTAATAAATAAATAAAAACTGACAAGCACATAACATGCTAATACCAAACAAACCCCATTATGGTTTGCTACATAGCTGAACCCTTAAAAGAGATGATACTTTCATACCAAACTGTTTTCAGCTTGCACTACGGTACCTCCAAAGCAGTGTGAACTGCTGCAGCCTGAAAAAAAAGTAGGGAACTCACCAAATCATTCTAATCTGATCCGTATTCTCTGCAAGTGACCAACAAGGAAATGCAAAAGCACAATTTGAGAGCAAACCCCTATTTTAGTTGCTGCAGGTATTAGAGAAGCTAGAAATTAAATCCCTCTCTCCAACTCCACACAAAAAAGAAATCAAGACAAATTGTGTCTTCCCATACACACACAATGGGAAACAATATCCTGAGAAGGGGAGGAAATCTAAAGCCCCCTTATAACCAACACTACATTGTTTATAACAGTATCTGAAGGTATTTATTAAATTAGATTCATAATTAGCTTCCCTTTAATCCATTCATTTTGCCTCACTTGTTCAAAAGCAATACTTGCATCAGCCGGATGCACCCACAGAACTAATGGAAAGGTCCAGTTTCAAGGGAATTAATATATCAGGCCACTAGGACTATGTAGGTTTGAGGGCCAGCCTAATAATACAGGTATTGCCTTCTATCTGTTGACTTGAAAATATCCTGCATATTGCAATTGTCTCATCAGATTCTATAAAACAGCTGGCAATATAGTTGAATGTAAAATATGCAGTTACTGCATTTCATCTGCAGTCTTTCTGAAAATCCCAACTGTGTTACAGCTGCAGCTTTTCCCAGTCTTTGCAAAGATCTGACTGCTGCATCATCACCAAGCTGGAGTCACAAGCCATGCATGGAAGGTCACAGATTGCAGAAGAATGAAAAAAACAGGGACTCTTCAGACCCTCCCCAGAAACATAATTTCCTGCCCTTCCATCTAAGAGGATTAATTATCTTCCATTCAGAAATTGTTTTTGCCTGGTAAAGAAAATGTAAAGAAAACTCCCTGAAGGTATTTGCCAAATGCCTTCCCATTTCAAAGTGTTGGCTCTGCTTCCAGAACAGCATAAATAATAAAAGTTAACAGGTATTTTTTATTTAAGGAATCTATAACTCTATAGAAAAGGGAAAATCCACACACCTGCCAAATGTTTCATTTTTTTTAAATGCCCATCATTAAAACAGGCAGGTGTGTATGTGACAGGAAGGCTTATATATTGCAGGAACCTCTAAGAATCAAGACATGTGATTTAATTTCCATCTCATTTTTCCTTCAACAAACTCAGGGCAACATATGTAGTGTTTACTGTTTCATACATTTATTGTGAGAAGTTAGGAAAGAATTTATAATACAGAGGGAATACCCTACTTCTGCAGTTTGACACATAGTCTGTTGATGGGTGTCATGGGTGCCAAAAACTGATGATATGGCATAAAATCTTATGTCACTTCCTTGGGGTCTTTGCAAGATATACAGGTAGTCCTCAACTTACGACCACAACTGAACCCAATATTTCTGTTGCTAAGCAAAGTTGAGTTTTGCCCTTTTTTGCCAGTTAGGCAAATCACCAGTTGTTTCATGCAGTTGTTAAGTGAATCTGGCTTCCCCCAGTGACTTTGCTTGTCGGAAGCCGGCTGGGAAGATTACAAATGGTGATCACATGATCCCAGGATAATGCAACGGTCATAACTACATGCCAGTTACCAAGTGCCTGAATTTTGATCACGGGAATGCTGCAATGGTTGTAAGTATGAAAACTGGTCATAAGTCACTCATTTCAGTGCTGTTATAATTTTGAACGGTCAGTAACTGAATGGTTGTTAAATCCAGGACTACCTGTACTTGGAAAATTAAAAATGGTAGTTTGCCATAGCCCACAGCTTAGTTTGTATCTATGCACACTTGCCCAGGGAAAAACAAAAAACAAAAGTCGATTACAGAAAATACGACTTCAGCAACAGAGTGGTTAATGCCTGGAACTCACTACCTGACTCTGTGGTTACATCCCCAAATCCCCAAAATTTTAACCTTAAACTGTCTACTGTTGACCTCACCCCATTCCTAAGAGGTTTGTAAGGGGCGTGCATAAGTGCACCAGCGTGCCTACCGTCCCTGTCCAAATGTTCCCTTTTATTTGTATCCATTTTATGTATTCAAATAATGTTATACTTACGTATATTATCAAATACGTACTTGACAAAATAAATAAATTAAATTTAAAAAAGTTAACTTGAATAGTAGAAAGTATTTGAGGGACTTAAATAGGCAAGACAAAGCAATCGCAACAGCGTCCTTTAGGTAAGTGGAAAAGTTGTCAGTAGCCAGGATATTATGGTAGCCATTTTGGGTAACAGATAAACTATCCTGTATTCCAGCTATTTGAGAGATCCAAAAATGCCAAAAGGACTATTGGGCCTAAAGACAGCCTACCACTCAAGTACAGAAAAGACAACAGAATGAAGAGAGTTATTTAAAGCTCCGATTCCAATGACTTGCTCAGATCAAGAATCCAAATTAAAGCACTCTTGACAGATGATTGCTCAACCTTCACCTGAATATATTCAGTAAATGGGAGCTCACCACTTCTCTAGTTACTTGATTTTACTTTTGATCTGAGAGCTAGTTTGGTGCAGAGGGTAAGATACCAGGCTAGAAACTGGGAAATTGAATTCTAGTCCCACCTTAGGCATGAAGTCAACTGGGTGACCTTGGGCCAGTCACACACTCTAAACCAGGGCTGTCAAACTCCCGGCCCACAGGCCGGATGCGTCACGTGCTGCCCACACCCAGTTTAGCGAAGGGGGGGAAAGTCCCGATACGTCACGTGGCGACGTGAGTTTGACACCCCTGCTCTAAACCCTGGAAGGAGGCAATGGCAAACCACTTTTGAAAAATCTTGGAAAGAAAACTGCAGGGACTGCAGTTGCCAGGAGTCAACACTAATTCGAAGGTGTGCACACACACATCCCCTTTGAATTGCTCTTATTACAAGGAAAATAACTTCTAATATTCAGTTGGAACCTGCTCTCCTCAAATGCATTATTCCATAGCTGGCTGGAGAATTCTGGGAGTTGAAGTCCACAAGTCTTAAAGTTGCCAAGTTTGAAGACCTCTGTTCTAGGCAATATCTTTTCAGGTATTTACCAAGTGCTCCCATATGCTCCTACCATAGCCTCTTCTCAGGGCTAAACATGCCCTGTTCCTTCCACCTGTCTTCAGATAACTTAATTCCTAGACTCCTAATTCTCCTTATTGTCTAAATCGTTTTTATAATATGGTAAGCAGAATGCAGAATAAACTGGAACATTATTTTGTGTAATTTAGAAACTATAGTTCTGCACCTTAAAATTGCATTTGTCCTTTTGGCAGCCACATCACATCGACTTATATTTAGTTCTCAATAAGCTATTATTCCTATTTCACCAGAATCATTGCCAAGCCAGAACACTATCTTATACATGTAGATTTCATTTATTTTTCTTAAGATCATTTTACATTTCTCTCTGCTAAATTTCATTCTATTCAGCCAACTTTTATTTAATATTTCAAGTTTATCAGCAAATGTTATGTCAGTCTTTACTAACTTACATACTGCACTGCCAGAAAAGCACACCTCTGACAAAACTGAGTTCTGCCACTGATCAGCATTTCTTCTCAGGAGATGCCAATCTTGTCAGCTAGCATGCCTAGCCAATCAATCCACCTTACAGTTCATGGGCAAAAAATCTATACCACTCAATAAGGCCACATTCATAGGTATTATTCCCGAATTCTGTCAGAAGTCAAACTTTTCTAATAGGTCCTGCATAATCTAACACATTGTCAAATCTAGCAATGAAACAGTCCTGGGATGGGGCGGTGGGGTGGAGATGGAACAACCTAACAGTTAGCTATTTAATGGTCATATCTAATTAAATGCCAAGTACTCCAACCAACTTTTCAAAAGCTTGCTAATTAGAATGTCGGAAGATATATTGTCAAATATTTTGTTATAAATAAGATAAATTATATCTATAGCATTCCAACAGTCTACTATTCAGGAAGTTTTAAGGTTTGCCTGAGTGAGGAACCAACTGAAAATTCCAGGGATATTAATTAGACCATGTTGAAAAAATATCTGTGAAAAAGTAAATGATAAGCCACGTCCTCAAATCTTTGCATGGATGCAGTCACATCACCTCCTAGGGTTCTATTCCATTTTGAAGGCTTCTTCCCCCCCCCCCCACACACACACACACAAGACCCCCACACACACACACACAAGATTCTTGAAGATTTTTGAGCAGGTATAGATACTTCTAACATAACTTCTTCTCCCTTTCTATTGTTTCTGTTCTTTTGAATAAATTGCATCCTCAGCTGCTAAATTCCTGTTTGGAGAGTCAGTCACATATCCTTTACATGTTGGTTAAATACTTCAGATATGGAAGTATTTAATGGATAGATCTCGACTTCCATTAAACTATGGAAGTTGGGACTTATCTGGGAAATTGTCTTAATAAAAGAATAGATGGCCCCAAGCATTCTGTATTGCTTAACTTGTCCCAGAGGTTGGATTTACACAATGTACTAAAATGTAAATTTGAATTAAACACATTTCCTAAGGTCACATTAGATTTGACTGATTACAGACCATCAAGAAGTTGCTTAGTGACTACAGATATATTTTTTTCATAATGATCTGTCCCTAACCTGGTCCTTCAGCTTTTCCAACACTGAACTCATCACCACAATAACTAAGTCTATTGACCTTGCTGCTGATGGTCCTATTCTTTTCTTCTATCTTTTTCACCATTAGACTCTTCTCCAGAGCTCACATAAGAAAGATTCTTTGCCCAAATAATAATCCGTATTATAGCTTAACCAGATGTTCTGGTTCACCCAACATGTTAAGAGAATCACCCCGCTTCCATACAAAACCACATACTGTCCAACTCTACCTTAGCCTAGCATGCTGTACAAAACCAACTGCAGAACCATAATGTTGGATACACCTACACCAAGTAACCCCTTGTTCAATGCATGATCTGCCCAGGGCTCCTCAGTACCCACTTTTTTATTTATTTATTTGTTTGTTTGTTTGTTTGTCAAACATGTACAAGATAGCAGGTATAGGTATAAACATAAACATAATCAAGGTGAATACAGATAGATGAGGATAATAGGACAGTAGGACAGGGACGGTAGGCACGCTGGTGCGCTTATGCACGCCCCTTACAGACCTCTTAGGAATGGGGTGAGGTCGACAGTAGACAGTCTAAGGTTAAAGTGTTTTGGGTTCCCTGGTAAAATTCCCTGGTAAATGAGCATCACAGTCTCCATTTAAATCAGGGGTGTCCAACCTTGGCAACTTTAAGACTTGTGGACTTCAACTCCCAGAGTTCCTCAGCCAGCAAGCTGACTGAGGAACTCTGGGAGTTGAAGTCCACAAGTCTTAAAGTTGCCAAGGTTGGAGACCCGATTTAAATCTTTCCAATTGTGTAAAGGGCAGCTTCCCAACCAGATGCTCCAATGTCAAACAACTTTTACCTACAGAGCGTTACCCCACAAAAGTCCTGAACATTTTTGCTATCATTACATTTTCTAATCCTGCTTTCTGAACAGTAGAAAACAAGGTGATCTCCTTCTGAAGGGGCAAGTCCTGGATACTTCGAACCATCTTTTGTACAAGCCCATTAGGGGCAGGGAGAAATCGAGAAACAATAAACAAGGAAGGCAGATACATACACCTAACCATCGGTTTACATGGGAGCACAAACTAAACAAGCCTGGCGGCTGGATTTCAGTTTTGGCTCTACAGCTGCACGATGGAAGGAAAAGAAAGGGCGAGAAAAGACAAAAATAGCTCCTGAAGCAGCAAGCTCTGTTTAGCAGCCGCAGGCAGGGAGGGAAATAAAAGCGGGCCGCGAGGCGAGGTCAGTCCTCCGAGGGAGAGGCTCGCGCGTCTCTCTCCCTCTTTCCTCCGGCACCACCTTGCTCTTCAAAGGCCTCAAATCGGGGAGGGCAGCGGAAAGCCTGGGCAAAAGAGAGAAGGGCTCCATCCGCACGCTCTCCCCAAAAGTGTTACTGGGGGTCCCTCTTCTCCATTTTCCCAGCGATTTCTCTGCAACTGGATTTCCTAGTCCGCTCCGGGAGGAAATAATGAATGGCGGGGGAGGGGAGCACACACCTGCAGTAGCTGGGCTTTTACGTCCCCGCGGGACGGACTGCAAAAAAAAAGGGGGGGGTTGACCCTGAACGCCGTTTGGAGCCGTGAGAACAAGGCTCCCATCTTTGCGCTGCACAATTCCGGACGACCAGTGGGGGGGCCTCCAAGAGTTAGTGCTTTCTTTCCTTGCCACACACCCTTGGCGGCCTTCCCGGATTCCTGTGGCCCAGCTCCCTAGTTTTAGTGGGTGCACTGCAGTCTTGCCAGGCGGTTGAAGGACCTCGGCAGACCTCGCCGGAGGACGTTCCGCACTTCACGGAGATGTGCGCCCACGCCCACGCTCCCACTCGGGACGGCGCTTGGCCATAACCTTGCGCCACGGTTTCCCTACGTCAGAATTGCCCTGCCAACCTTATCCGGGAGGCGCGAACCGTCCTGTCACGCAGCTGCTGGGTTCTCCCCTGCCCGCTATTGCGTAGAGCTCACTGGATAGAGCACGCGGCTCCAAATGGCGCGTGCGTTCTGTCTCGGTTCCGCGGCCTTTAATTACTCGGGCTGAATTTATTGGACAACTAAACCGTGGATGGTTACTTTGCGGTTTAGTCAATTTTCTCTCTCTCTCTCTCTCTCTCTCTCTCTCTCTCTCTCTCTCTCTCTCTCTCTCTCTCTCTCTCTCTCTCTCTCTCTCTCTCCTGCTTTTGCCAGCAGCTAACTGCGGAAAGGGGAGGGGCAGTAAGAGAAAACCACAAGGGATGCGTGTAGTAGTAGAGAGTAGGGGCAACGCAATAGGCACGCCTTTCCATCACATTTCTAGAGATCATGGTGGCCAAATTTTGGGAGACTGCGATACTTTGTATAGTGACAGGTTAAAAAAAAAACCTGGGCTTGGTCACCCAGAATCGCGTTACAGGGTTTTCCAAGTCCAGAAGACTAAAAATGTTGCAGAAAAGGTGTAAACTTTACAGCAAGATAAAACTGGCACATAGTTGTTTTTTTACATCGCTGAACACATTTACTAATGTGAGGAGGGTGTAAACACCACAGTGAATCTATATGTTAGATTCTTTGGCATGAAGCTACAATGGACTTTAAATCAAATACAAAAATCGATGTAATTGCTAGAAGAAGGCAGAGTTTTCTATATTTCTTGGCTAGTAACCACTAATAGCCTGAATTTTTTCAGTACAGATCTGGTGGTAGCCTAAATAAATGGGTAAATAGCCTGAAAACTATATACACTCATTCAGAGATAGACTGTAGAACAGCCTGTCCAGACCATGTTTTCTAGATATGCTGGAAATTTGGAATTTGCACATCTGGAAGGCACTGGGGAAGAGTTTTTCAGAAGCTATTATGAATATCTTAGTTGCACTACTAACTGCAGTCCCCAAACATACTATAACAGTATTCTTCTGAGTTGAATAGAAATCTATCAGCTATAGCTAATTTGAGGAGAAGAGTGAGTCCAAGTATAAATTAGGGATGGGATTACACCCTCCATTTTTATGGTAATGAATTCCTGTTACTGATCTTAATAAAAAGGCAAGCTTTTTAAAAAGCATATTCTACAACTTTTATATAACTGCATGACTGCCCTGGTCTCTGTACAATCTAGAAACCAAACTAGGTATAAAAAAATCAAGATATATAAAGCTTGATGTCTTGCCAGGGATATTCAGGGAGGCAGTCCTAGCTTTCCCCCATTCTAAAAGATATAATGTATACCACAGGTGGTTTTTATTCTTTTGGAGTCACCTGTGCTCTGCAGGTGCCATTCCAGGAATCTGAATTGTGCACGCAGCTTTTCTTTCTTTCATGTTTATCGCTCTATTAATCTAGTTCATCTACAATCGGGATTCCTTTACAACAGCTGGACATACTGTAAGTCAGCTTGCAGGCTGCACAGCTTCAGAAATAGCACCTGTGGGTTTGCTTCACACAATATGCATGCTGAAAATATGACCTATCAACTCAGGAAGTTGGATTTATTCAGTTAATGATGGAGCAACAAGTTATATGTAAATAGCTACTGAATTCAGTGGAATCTGCCCTAAATGGGTGGTCATGGGGTTTGCAGCCATATAATTTTCACTGCATGATTTGCTGTGATGAAGCAAAACCCATATTTATTACTTATTACTAATAGACATTGACCACACTGGCACTTTCTATACATTTTGGATTTCTGCAACCACAATTACCCAACCCAAAGTTACTGGATCTGAATTCCAATACCAGTAGAAAACAAGGATGTTGGCAGGGGATGTCGAAAAATTCAAGGTGGTGTTCATAGCTATGTACTGCAATCTAAGCACCGCCTTTTTTTCAGGGTGCTTTGTGATGAACATTTAAAAGGTAAGGAAGGGGTTGGATTGCATGGTGGTGGATGACTTTTTTTTTTGACAACTGCAAACATCCTGCTAGAAAAGATATCACCACATCCAGCCCTATAACTTTACCTAATCTTCCAGATTTTCTTGTGCACCATTCCAAAGCTATTATTTTCAAGTGAAGAAAACAGCTGAATTTTTGTTACATTCAAAGAAGCAAAAAAAAAAAAAACCCACCAGTATTTCTGATTTATAACACAGAATATTAGCTGGCATAATTTCCCCATTCTGTGTAATAAACGTCCCCTAATTAAATTTTCCTTGAGTCAAAGTCAACTCTACCTGGACAGCCCATAGTGTTTCCCTGATAACAATGCAGAAGTGATTTGCCACTGTTTTCTTAGCCATCTGATCTGCTCTCCTGGGATTTTCTGCATGCTTCCCATCCGACTACTACTTAACTCTCACTTTTCTTAGACTTCCACCCTTCAAAATCAACAAAGGTCTTTCTTCTCCACTTTTAAGAGCCCCTAGTTGTAGCAGGTAAGATGGATAGCCATTTAAATCAAAGGAAGGATCTTGAATTTAACTGCAAATGATGCATTGCTCTGAACCGCTGGCATAGCCAGTGCCCCTTGGATTTTTTTTTTTTAAAGAGCTGTCCTCCTGTAAAGGGGACTGTAAAGGGTTAGGGTTAGGTTAGGTTATTCAATTCAGGGCCACCTCAAGCGAGTGGAGAGAGCGAGAGAGGAGATGGCGGAGTTTAGGACCCGGCGACATTGTCTTCGAGCTGCTGCTGTTGCCGCCGCGCAAATGCGCGAGGGAGCAGCAGCTTCAGCTCGGCCACCGTACACCTGCTACCGGCTGAGCCCGCGGACTGGTGCTGAGCTTTAGACCCGATTGCAGACCTCGCCTTTTAACACACCGCCGCTTCCGACTTTCCACCTCGCACCCGAAAATGTACCGCGACGCCTCCAGCCCGATCTTTGAAGCGCGCGCATGCATACATTATATATACATACATACAGCCACGCTCACACCCTGCACCAGATCTCAACCGCTGCATAAGGGCCACCGCAAAATGCCATTTCGGAGCAAAAGGGGCGTGCGGAAAACGGAGCAGGCTCAAAACCAATTCCTGCTTTAATCGCCCAACTTTCTTCCCTCCGGGAATTGCTACCGCCTCTTAGATTCCTTTCAATGTCACACGCACGCCCCCACGTCTACACTGCAACAACCTTTTATTAAGGAAAGGGGTTCGCAAGTCTGATTCTCTTCGAAAACCGCGTTGGGGTAGGAAGTGGGGGGGGGCTGAAAAGCGGATGTGTGTCCTCAGAGCTAAGGAAAGCCAATTCAGGCAAGAATAAAAGGAGGAGGGGGGGGTATAACAAGATCTGGTTCACGTTTCCCCTTCGAAGGACGTCCTTTCGTTACAGAACTGCGGCATTTCCAAATGGCTCTCGAAAGCAGTAAAAGACACGAAATGGAGATTTTGTCCAGTAACAACTGGTTTTAAAGCACGACGGCGCAAAGGGAAGGGGAAATCACCACTGAACTTTTTATCTTTTATGATCTGGGTCAAGTGCAGTCAGGTGGATTTCCCCGTAAGTCAAGTCCTTCCAACAGCACTTGGGAGCCCAGCTCTCCGAAGTGGGATTCGTTTCATTCTCTCCATTTTTTTCAAAGTTCAGTCCGTACAATGAAATCATGACCCCGCGACTTAAAACCCAGCGATATAAAATCAAAACGCGCGGACGGTCCCTTTGAATGCGTGGCATGGCATCCTCCCTGCACAAAGAGATAGGAACTACAACTCCCATCATTCCCAAATCATGCCATTTGGGGACAAAGGCGTTTGCGATTCCAGGACCTCTGGAGTGTGGCGAGTTGGGGAAGGCTGAGCAAGTTCGCCGGCTGTCTATGCTGAGTCACAGAGAAGATTTCTTGAGAGGGCTTTAAAAAAAAAAAACTTTAAGCGAAGTCTGTGTTCAGCTGCTAGCCAGCGCGGGTTTTTCATTTGACACTGGGATATCTAAGCATGCGGACATCCACCCATGCAACAGAAACGCGAAATCATAAGTAAGCAAAGGCTTCCTTGCTAGAATTATTTCGGGACCAAAACGTCTTGGTTTATTATGCCGCTACCGACAGACAGAGGGGCTGGCTGTATGCGGACAGCCTTTCTCTCTCTCTCTCTCTCTCATTCTCTCAAAAAAAAAAAAGGGGGGGGTCCCTTCAGCAGCGAAGAGCTAGTGCAGGGACGAGACGGCCGAAAACGGCTCTTCAAGACGTTCTGCTGCAGTTTAAGCAGGTGGATGGGAGCAGATAGGAAATGGGGTAGGGAGAACAGATCGTGAATGAAAAAAACACTTTACAGAATTATGAAAGTGAAAAGCCCAATTCTCTGCACGTCTGCTTACTTAAGAGTTAAAGAGACGCCCGGGCTAAACAGGCAGAGAATTCCTGCCCTGATTCACTGAAAAGACGGGCTGCACCTCTGCGGAGAGGACCCTTCCCTCTCGTTATTAACGCTTGCATTTTATTCCTAAGCAAAGGAAGGAGAGCGAGCGCGGGCCCGCATCTGTGGTTTTTACCACGCTATACTGCTTCCCCCCACACACACACACTCTTACTTGGACACTTGCAAGGGTCTGCAAATTCTTGAGGTTTCACCACAATGCCATCCACCAGCAGCGCCCACTCCTTTTCCTCCCCGCCCCACGCACCCACCCACCCACCTTGCGCAGGAAAGGGGTCAGGATGACTTCTGGCATAGCCCTCCCACGGCCACCAGGGGGTTAACCGCCCATACCTACCAAATCTGCTGTGGTCTTGCCTGGTTCCTTGGATCGTACCATTGGGGAAAATCTCTAAATGAAATCCAGTCCTGCAATAGAGCTGCCTCCGCCTCAGGATGCCTTTTAAGTGATCCAAGTCCGTTACCGCAGGCCCCCGGGGGAGTCCACCTGCTTCGGACTGCCCCAGGTGGTCGCTTAACAAAACCGGGCTGTCCGCCGGCAACACGGGCACGTTCCCAAAGGGGCCCGCGTCTTGGACCCCGAGATAGTTCCCAACTTCACCTAAAGGAGCCATCAGGAGCGGGGAGGGGAGGAGGAGGAGGGGGGAAGGTAAGCGCTTTTGGGGGGGGCAGCAAATTGTAATTGCTGGTGCCCAACCTAAGATTTTTTTTTCTTCCTTTAATTTTTTTTTTTTTTTAAGAATGTGTTTCCACTCCGTTCTTCCCCCTTCCACTTGCAGTTACATTGAGGGAAGGTGGGGAGGGGGAAAGATTTTCTGTTTTAATCCATCAATAATCGCACGGATTCCAAACTAAAATATATATATATATATAAAAATTAGGACTATTATCCAGAATAAAGTAGCCCGCTGTTTTGGCTGGCCTCAGGTTCAAGGTCAAATCGCCACTCAGTCTGAAAAAAGCAGCGCGCTCGCTCCGCACCGGGACATAGCTCTCAGCCCCCTCGGGTTGTGGGTCTAGAAGCAGCGGACGAGGTCTATGTTCCCGGGGCTCTTAGCAGGCGGTGAGGTCTTCTGCCCATTCAGCCGTAAAAAGAATAAAAATCCGTAGTTTCTCCATTGGGTTTAGGAGCGGAATGACCATAGCAACTTCGGCGCCTTAGGCGTTACAGAGGGCAGTGGGGACATACATTATCGATATATGGCATCTCAGATGCCCGGCCGACGCCAGGCTTTTTTTTATAGGTTCTGCTTCCCCAAAGACATGCGCTCTTTTTAGTCTATACGACTGCATCTATCAGCATGAATCCTAAAAAGGAGGGGAAAGGGGGGGAGAGAATAAGGGGGGGGGGGACATTCACTTTTGCTGGCCGAGGTAAATCCTCCCCCCGAAAGGAGAACGGGATTTCTTAAAATAATAATATTTTAAAAACTTTTTGACGTCCAGATCTATTATCCAGAATCCTACGCGGATGCTCCTCGGTTCAGCCCGGCCGACGTTCCAGCCTCGAACCCCCCAGGCAAGAGGGAAGGCAGCTCCGTCCAAGTGCGGGGATCTTTTCCTCGAGTTGCCTCGGAACAGGTGTAGCTTCGGCAGAGCTGGCCGGGCGATGTTGTACTCCAGCCCCGAGCTGCTGCGGCTCTCATCTGTGGCTCTCCCATCCAAGCGCGCAGGGAAAAGTGGCGCAGGAAGAGGCATTGGGCTGGGTTTAAGGTAGTCCAGCTTGCGGGGCGGCGGAGGGGCTCTCCCAGGTCCTAGCGCTCAACATTACCTGCTGCAATAGAAGCTACCCCACACCCAGCCTGCTCCAGGCAATTGAATCACCGCTCTCTCACCAGGATCGACACGCACACACACACACACACTTTTTTTTTTTTACTGGTCTGCGACACTCCTGGGTCCGTGGGTATGCAGTAGGGCAGAAAACGATGCGGACCAGAAACTTTGAAGCCGCAATTGAGTCAGGAGCTCACACAAGGGGGTGGGGGGGAGAGAGGAAGGGCAGCACGGCCTTAGATCAAAGTAAATCTGGTTGGGGTTTATTTTATTGATTTATTTATTGCTTTTGGTTAGGTGTTTGGTCACTGAATTCGCCGAGTATGTAAAAGGGAGAGCTGCCCCCCCCCCCAAAAAAAAATCAAAGCTTGATGTTCTGCATTCAGCCCGGCTCCAGTTTTCCCAGGAGGCTAAGTGGTATTTTAAAACCAAAAGCTGGCAGCTTGAGCTTAAACGCGTTTACTTGGGACGAAGTTTTGTGGTGGGAGAAACACGCGCGCTCTGCAAACGCACGCCCTTTTTCTTCTTCTTCTTCAAGCGGCAACTCCGCGTTCACAACTTCCCTGGGAAGCAACTTCCATGCGTCCCCAGAATTCGCGCACGGAACAGTCCTTTGGGACTCAAAAAGAAAAAAGAAAAAAGAGAGACCCCTAACGAGGCTCGGGAGCTTTTTTTTTTTTTTTTTTTTTGTTATCCTGTAGT
>QLTV01003298.1:74321-87570 GCA_003457575.1 Thermophis baileyi | reverse complement strand
CCCCCAAGCCCGGGGGGGGGGGAAGGGGGGGTCTGGAGCGATCGGGCTGCAAAACTTAGGGACGCTTCCTCCTAAGAATCTCCCCCTGAACGCGGAGGGAGCGTTTTTCTGAGGGCACCTGAGGTGGGTTGTCCTCCTTTGAGAGTCATTGGAGTTGTTCTGCCTAACCTTCTGTTTCGGGTCATTTTTTTCTAGCATCTTCAACCATTCCCACTCCAGCAGCTCCGAATTCACGCGGGCGCCCATCGCTTCTGCAGCAATACAGCAGGCAGGCAGGCTGCTGAAGCACCCACGCGGGAGGAGAGCAGGAAAGCCTCGTTGCCCAGCCGCGCCGGCGCGAGGTGAGGTGGCCTTGATAAGTCGCCACGTGCTTGCGCTTTTTTTTTTTATTATTATTCGCCGGGGCTCAAAGCTGAGGAGGAAACCCCGCCTGGAGGCTGGGATGACGTTTTCCACGTGGAATCTGGAACCTGGGTGGGTTTTGGTTGTTGTTTTTTTTTTTTAAACGGATGCTTGAATGCAACCAAACAGTTTGAGCAAAAGGCCAATACGTGAGACACACTTGGAGCTCTTTTCTTTGTGACCCTCCTGAAAATGTTCACGCGAGGGGGGGGGTTCGGTTGTGAAGAAGACCCCCCCCCCTCAGGTGGTAAAGTGTCCCTATCATCAAAGTTCAGCCACGGGATTGCTTTTCTGTGTCAGGGTACAGTTTTCAACCATGTAAAGTAAGAATCAGGCTTTGCTAGGACTGTAGTTTGCAACCAGCATGGAGTTGTCCTCTAAGCATTAGCAGAATGCCACCTTTAATTTGATGGCAAGATGGATGTCAAGACATTTTTTTAAGTTGCCTTGAAACATATGAAATGTGAGAGGCATTGCCTGTATATTTAGTATTTCAGTTCCTCGCAAATACATAATAAAATCACCATTGCCGTGCACGACTATGTATATAAGTGTACATCCTCTTAAACTGGGATAACATATGCAGCAGCCAGATGCAATATGTGTTCTCCATCTAAGCTTATGAAATAATACATCTTAAGATGCAACAAGACTTGCTAAACTAGGGTTTGTTGATTGAATTTCAATTGATTGTATTCATACCTAACTTTAAGCCACAATCTATACAGCATGATGGTTGTGTCCACACAATATCCAAAGCCAACCTTATGATGACTTAGAATGATGTTCAAAACCCATCAGTGATGTTATTGTGAAACAGAAATTCAGCTAAAATAGCTTGCAACTTGTTTTTTGAGGACTGCAAGATGCAGCAAGGTTACTCTCAAAAAGCTAAGCAAGGACAGGAATAGGAAACCATTGGAAAGTTCTTTGGCTAGACTCCTAGTCCTAACTCCTAGTCCTAACTAGACTCCTAATCCTTGATTTCTTAAATCAAAAAGTTCTGGAAGAAGCCATTGGCAAATACTGTTAAATTTCCTGTTTTTGCCTATAGGAATTCATGTAGTCACAGGAGTGAAACTCAAATGATAGAATCAGAAGTTAATAGTCAGAAGGCATCTTGGACATGACCTGTTTCAACTCACTAACCAATGCAGAAATCCACAGCTACAGCATCCCCCACAGATGGCTACCCAGTCTCTCATTAAAAACTTCTATTAAAGGAGAATTCAACACCTCCTAAAAAAGCTCATGTCATTGTTGAACAGCTCTTATCATTAGGATATTTTTCCTGATAGCCAACTAAAAATCTACTTCTTTGCCATTTAAATCAGTTGGCGTTAAATGACTTCAAAGGTGTTTTGTTTGTATAATTTAGCTAACATGTTGAGTTTCACATGAGCTTCTTCAAATTATTTTTGTATTCTGATTTTGAGCATCGTTTGTGAAAATGTCCTGACAGTAGGTTCTCAGTAGAAGCCACACGATATGTCAGCCCAGAAGAAAACTGAGCTTTGGAGATCACACACACACACACATATACTCCAATGAATGTTTTAAAGTGACAGTCTGACTTTTAGGTAGCAGTTCAGTCAAATTCTTCATGAAATTCTGTATTCAGTATCTTTAATCATGTTTTTAACAGTGCTTTGGAACCACAAGTCTAAGTTCCATTATTTCATTTTCAAAGAAATCCAGAAAAATGAAGATTTCTTCTTTTTAATCCCATGCTTCAGTATCTCTCTGTTCTGCTTTAACTATGAAAAAAAGCATGCTCTTTCAAATGAAATCTCCATAACCGGAAATAAAAGAAGTGGCTACATAGGCATCTGTCAAGATACTGCTTCATTTTCCTGCCTGTAGGCAGTGGGTTGGACTGGCGATGCTTCCTGTGGTTATTTCTATGGTTGCGTTCACCTGAACAAAGGCAGAGCATCAGGTAATTCTGTAAGAATTAATCAACATCTCTCTTCTGCTTTGTTCCATAAGATTATACACAGGAGAGCTTGTTTTGCCATCCTGATTCCAAGAATCATGTTAAGCAAGGCACTTTATATTGACTTTCCTTCTTTTTTTAAAATCCCACTGAAGACATCTAAATCATTTAATATATCAGACTAAGGAGATGTTTAAAAACCGATAAAGACATAATTAAAAACAATACATTATAGAATACCCTGATTTGTTTGATAAGTTAAGGCTACAATTACAGTTTCTACTTAGAATGTGCAAAATTCATTGATCCAGAAAAAACTGTGTTTCACTCCAGACCACACTATTCTAGAGGGAGAGGGGGCATTTTGGCAGTTTCTAGAAGCAAACCCTTCAAAACAGTAGTAATTCAAGTTATTATGAAGGGTGTTCTGAGCCTCACAGGCTTGCTTCATTAAGAATGTTATGCTCACAACCTGTCATAGGGCATCCCTTCTGGGATCTGCCCCCTTGGAATGGCATGGACCAGAGAATTCCACCTGGAAAGAAATAGAATATTCTGGAGTTATCTGGAATGGTCCATTCTCTGCTCAACATCCATATCCTACTACCAGTATTTACTTTCCTGAAATTAAATCCTACTGAAACCCATAGGAATTAATTTTGACTAAGGGTAGTAATGGACTATAAATCATTCCCTTATCTGAATTGTTCTTGCAGTTAATAATTTTGCTTTACTATTTTACTGTCTACTGTTGTATAAATTGTTTTGATTATGTTAATTGCATACTACTCTTAAGATTTATAAAAATAAAAGGCTGCTCGGAGAAAGATTTAATAAATCTATATACAACTAAAACTTTGTTTTCAGGGAAGGGAAGGGAAGGGAAGGGAAGGGAAGGGAAGGGAAGGGAAGGGAAGGGAAATTTCCAATGCTCCCTCCATGTTCTTACAAGGAAACGCAATGGGGAAGCCGAAGGAAGTTGGAAATATTTCCTGCTCCCGCCACTCTTTTTGCCTGCCCTTGGTCAATCTGTTTCTTTGTTTAGATAAGAAAATATCTCTAAAATGATGACCCAACAGGATACAGGCTGTCTAGTAAATATTAAAACTGTCATTTTCCAGATTCTCCCTTGATTTGTTTAAGTTAATCCAGGAGAAATACATCATGAGTACTTAAATACATCATGAGTACTATTCTAATACAGGTTTGGTACCAGGTGTATTTCTTTTAATGAGGTATTTCAGAGCAAAGGAGAAAAACAGAAAAATTCATTGTTCAATTACTTTATGGGCATGAAGTACCAGGAAGAAAGGAATCATCTAAGAATCTTACAGTTTTTCTGGCATTAATTTTGCAACATACTAAATATGCACACAGCTTTATAGAAGTCTCTTTCCTATGGATATGTCCTTGCCCGTCCCACAACTTGAATTTTGGTTAGAATATCCTGCATTTATTTTATATAGCTCAAGGTGGCATACATAAGGCTCCTATCTCATATTTTCTCCACAATAACCATATAAGGTGGGTTGGGAATTTGCCCAAATGACCCAACCAGCTTTCATATCTAAGGGAACATTAGAACTATGATCTCCAGCACCTTAAACACTATATCAAGCTAGGCCGATTCAATCTGAACCTCTTTTGTACATGCAGCGGACATCACAATGCACAGGGGACAAAGCTTGCCATTTGACAATGCAATATACTGCATCATTTCTCCCTCACCCACCTGCTCCCCATTCCACAGACACCTCTATGGAAGTGAAAGTTGGATTTTGAAAAAGCAAGATAGGAACAGTATTAATGTTTTTTTAACTTTGTTGTTGGACAAGATTCCTGAGAATATTATGGACAATCAAGAAAACAAACAAATGGATCATTGAACAAATCAACCCAGAGTTCTCACTTGAAAAACAAATGATCAAGTTCAAATTATTTACTTCAGACACATCATACAAACCCAGCTCTCTAGAGAAGGATCTAATGCTGAGAAAGTAGAAGGAAAAGAATAAAAGGACACGGCAACAGTAAGGTTGTTGTTGTTAGTTGCAAAGTTGTGTCCGATCCATCGCGACCCCATGGACAATGTTCCTCCAGGCTTTCCTGTCTTCTACCATCCTCTGGAGTCCATTTAAGCTCACACCAACTGCTTCAATGATTCCATCCAGCCACCTCATTCTCTTGTCCCTTTCTTCTTTTGCCCTCAATCTTTCCCAGCATTAGGCTCTTCTCCAGTGAGTCCTTCCTTCTCATTAGGTGGCCAAAGTATTTGAATTTCATCTTCAGGATCTGGCCTTCTAAAGAGCAGTCAGGGTTGATCTCCTCTAGGACTGACCGGTTTGATCGCCTTGCAATCCAAGGGACTCGCAGGAGTCTTCTCCAGCACCATACTTCAAAGGCCTCAATTCTTTGGCGATCAGCCTTTCTTATGGTCAACAGTAAGGTGCATAGTCTCAATTACAATGGCAATGAATGCACCCTTGGAAGATCTGAAAGACCTTTTTAGGAACAGATGGACCTGGAGAAGATCTATCTATCTATGTGGTCACTAAGAGTGAACAACAAATAGAGGCACATAATGAATCAAAAAGTAGATATGTTGGGATAAAGAACTGCCTGGAAATTGTAGGCCTGCCTGTCATTTAAGCCACGAAGCTGAAAAAAACATTTCAAAGAAGGCAACGGCAAGATACCTCCATAATTCTGCCAAGAAAAATTCATGGCTGCAATAATCAGAGTTGCTGGGTGTTGGGCAGCACACAAATTTAATAAGTACATTTAATAAGTGAATGAAATCTGAAATCTTTATGTTTTTACTTTTGGATTTGTGCAAGATGCTGAACACTAACTCAATGTTCACTTGTTCACATTCAACCTTGTTCACATTCAACTGTGAAGATTTCCTGGTTTGTGGCTACCGTAATTTCACCCTGCCCTTGACCCACTGAGAAATGCACCTTATCTGAAACATTCATCTCATACTTTAGTAACTTTGGCCTGCAAACCTGCTTTTAACATTCATTAGATCACTATCCTCATGCTTTCATGAGTAGGAACATCCAAATTTATTTATTTAATTAGAAAATTTATATTGCCGCCAACTCACACATGGCGACTCAAGGCGGCTTACAAGGACATAAAAGCACAATATAAAAGAAATAAAAATAATAAAAAAGAAAAATAATAAAACATTAACCCCACCCCACCCCGGTGACAACACACATTCATACCAGCCATTTAATGGGCTCCATCACGCTCTGGGTTCCCCAGGCCCACTGGCAGAACCACGTCTCCTCATTCCAGAGACTGACTTCCATCTGTGTTCACTGTTTATGCTATACACTTGTATCACATACAAAACCACCAAGTGGACAACCACATTTGAGTTACTATGTTATGTGAACCAAACTCACAAAGTTAGCTTTTGTTTCAGTGTATCATAGCAACCACAGAAAATTATTAGATTGTTCCACCCCAGGCAATTAATGGACCCAATTATGTTTCAATGGGCGTGTCAGCTTGTTCTGGAAGGTCTGCTGCATGGTTCAACCAAAGCCCTTGCAGCTACAAAAGGGCCAGCCTGGGCTATGGATCTCATTACACTCAATTGATCTCTCTGCTGCCAGGGATCCTGGAACGCCACCTGGTTTACAGAGAGGCTAAGGAAGTAGGAAAGGACTTGCATAGAGACACCTCTAGGCTCAGATGAAAAGGAGCGAACCTAATCAACCATGAGCTAGACATGCTAGAGTAAAGGGGACAAAATGTCAATATTTCTCCACCTTTATTGCACTCACGGATAGCAACCTTGTTTCAGGTAACCAGAGGCCTCGTGGGAGAGAGTAGCCCTGGAATTTGGTTAAAAGTTGTTAGTGAAATATGGGACTCATTTATGCAAAATACAGTAGGTTTTTAAAAAACACACACACACCACAATACAGTAGTTATATAAGTGTGTGTTGTGTATGTGTGTAGATAAATTTTCATAATATATGTGTGTGTGTAATTGATTAGTGTTATAACAACATAATACAACATACTAAGTAAATCTGGCTTCCCCATTGACTTTGCTTCTCAGAAGGTCACAAAATCATATGACCTTGGGATACTGCAACCATCATAGTTATGAGTCAGTTGCCAAGCGTACGGATTTTGATCACATGACCATGGGGATGCTACAATGGTCATAAGTGTGAAAAACTGGCATAAATCACCATATATCAACAGCCTAGGTATCCAACAGTCATTTACCAGCACTACTTTCTGAGTCCATCCTAATAAGGATCAAGGGCCTCTCCAGAGAGCCCAGGAGATTTCCACTGCTGATGGATTTAAAGCCTCAAAAACCTACAGGGTTCCACTCTCCCCATCTAGTTTTGGTGATAGCTTGCTCAACAAAGTAACTAAAGCAATCTCCATATCATATCCAATATAAAAACCCCAGTGGATCCAGACAATTAGTTTATTCTCTCTGGGTAAAATTCAGTCAAAGTCAAGGCATATCAAAGTCTGTTACTTTTCTCCCCTCTCTGAAATTAAAGTAGTTAACCTTGGCTGGTATTCCCCTAGTTTCTTTCCAACACACAAATCTCAACTACACAGCAATAAAAAATAATACTATCCAGGTGGTTGATTTTTTTTCAGCTGAAAATTTGCTGAAACATATGCTACACTGTTTTGCCTCTGGGAGGAAAGACAGCAAAACTAATTTTACCAGCAATGCCAAAATAGCTAGGGTTGGCCTGACAATAATAGCTATCGTGTAAACATAATCTTCCTATATAAAGACACTTGGGCCTCATTCCTTGACGGGGATATCAAAATTCTTCATATTCTTCCAGAACACACAGAAAGATCCAAACTGGTACACACACTCTATTTAGTGCAGAGGTCTTAAAATAGGACTTTTTAAAAATTTTCTTTTCTCCAAATGCACAGGGCACAGCAACATATCAGTAACTAATGCTCTTAGAAGCAAGCCAAGGTACATGAGATGGAAGACGGGATTATGGAAATTCTTCCTTTGCTCTTTGCAAAGTAATTTCACATTGGGAAAGAGGAATTAGCAGTGTTAAGTAAGGAATGTGCATTAAAGGGAGTTCCCCTTTAATGTACTTTTAAACTCTTTAAGTTGGCAGAAGATAGATTTTCCATAGGCAGGTCTGCTTCGTTTTTTAAGCAGTGCCTTCAGTTTGATTCTCATAATATTTAAGGAAATCTTGATTTTTGGCCTGCGTTGCTACTACCAGTTGATTTCAATTCCACTCTTGGAGCAGAAGGAAACATCTTCTGCATGAGAGTTCTGTCAGATATTTCACGATTGCTCCTCTTAATCATCTTCATACGAAACATCAATCGTCCCTCCAGATGTCTCACTATCCTAATCAACCTACCAAAGTGTTGTTATGCCACTCATAATGTTCTTCAAAATTCCACTTGTGCACATCAGCCCACAAAAATTGTGCACTCTGCCTCATTGAATGTTGTAGGACATATTTCTGAGTAAACCTGTACCTGATTGTATTTCACTTTGACTTAAAAATATCTCTGCATTATTTCATAAGGAAGGAAATAGAACAAAAGTGAATCAAATAAGAAGAGGAAAACTAGATTTCTTTGTGTAACAAATAAAAGTAATAGAAAGACATCATTTTTTTTGGTAAATCTGCTTTTAAATATATATATTTTTAAATTTTATAATTACACATTTATTTTTGAAAATAAATATATATTATAGGGCAGTGATGGCTAACCTTTTTGACGCCGAGTGCCAAAAGCGTGCACGCACGCGCGCACACCCATAATACAATGCGCATGCAACACCCCCACGCATGTGCGCGCAACCCCCATGCATTTGCATGTGACCCACCCTGTGTGACCCACCCCCCGTGCATGCGCACGTGCCCTTGTGCGTGCACCCCCGCTCATGTGCATGTGTCTCCCGCATGTGCCCTGCCCCCACGCATGCGCGGCAAAGACCCGAAAACCAGCTGGCCGGTGGGAGGTGTGTACGCGCATGCGCGGCGGAGCAGAGCTGGGGCGACGGCTCCCATGCCCACAGAGAGGGCTCTGCGTGCCACCTGTGGCACACGTGCCATAGGTTCACCATCACGGTTATAGGGCTATGTCTGTATCATGATGATTTGGAATAAGTCTTTCTGACCTTATGCTAAAGCAGTACCTGCCACTATTTATGAAAGCAAGTGCCTGAAAAAAATGCAGCTGCTTTAGAAAGATGACTTATTAAAATGACTCTTAAAGCAGCAACATCCTTTCTGCATGGAAGTGTGGAAAAAGACATGGCTCCTTAAATAAAGAAGTGATTTGCTTATCCAAGTCCAAGGCACTTCTGAATAATTTTCTATATGTGCATAAACCTCCTATTTTACATTTAAAAGACATGCATTTGGTTCATTATCAAAATATAAGACAAGTCAAATTCGTCATTGTTAGCATTATCCTTGATTTATAGCTGCATTTTCTGCCTCACTATACCATGAATCATAGCATTTTATTATATCTAGAAATTGGCATAACCCATGGAACATTTCACCCATTCTCAGGGAAAAAATGTAAAATTATTTTGGTCTTTTGGAATGAAGTGATTATATGATTACAAGTATCATATCTTAAGTACAGGGGTAGAAATCCCATTATCAATCAGCCTGACCTCAGTACCTTGCTCTAAGTACCAATGTGATTTCATGTAATTTATATCTGTACTGTATATGCTAAGAAAGATAAGACGGAAGAAAGCATTTGTTAAACATGCCAAAAATGCCTGAAGTTGCTCCTACACATTTCTCTTCTATGATCAGGCATAAACATTAATTGGTAGCACACATCTTGCCTTAACTAGTGATAATTATAGTCCTCATATTGTGAAGGCACTGAAACATATGTAGAAGAACACATTCAATTAAATATCTTGTATTTTCTATTTTAAAATGGTCAAATCTCTCAATTTTGGTTACTCTGTTGCAGTAGTGGGTTCTAAAACCCTTTACTACCGGTTTGTGCGCACGCGCGACACTTCCGGCTACTGGCTCTAAGAACCAGGCCGAACTGGGAGCAACCCACCGCTGCTCTGTTTCTTATTTTTACAAATCTGTCAAACTTGTAAATTGGCCATGATGGACTGCAAATGGGATAGACTGCAAATGCAATCTCCAGTCTTCCAACTGAACTAAATCCCTATACAGACATTTTGTTCTTAGCATACATGCTATAATAAGTAAAGCAGATGAACTGTAATGAAGGTTGGGGAGAAGGTACCAGTCTCATGAAGTTTTGCTGCAGTGATTTTGTGCACTTATAGAATGGGGAGGCACAAAAATAATAAGCATTTTTCTGACATATAAACTACCTTATATGGGCTGTCAAGTAAAGGACAATTAAAAACCTACTCTCCCAGAAGTTTTCTGGATCTTCATTTCCTACTTTGAGGTTGTGGATGTCACAACCCATCTTGCAGGGGGTAACTTGCATCCTGACTTTGTTGTGTGAGAGAAATAGGCTCTCATAACCTGTGCTACCTTACTTCTGATTAAAAGGTAAACATGCAAAAAGTGAAATAATTTCTGTAGTGCCACTTTTTGGCTATGTGGCATAGAGGCATGTGGATGGAGGATTCAGTCCTTCATTTAGGGCTAGATCAATCTCACAGGAGATAAACTAAATGAAATTAATTTTTAACAAGATTTTATTGAACAAATAAAAAGAAAAATATAACAATCCTTTTTAAGATACAATAATCTATTGTTGTAAAAGTTAAATTACAGAGCTGAGCAGATCAATTAGAGCTTGCTTAAAGATAAATCCAGCAGAAAATATAAAATTTTAGGCAGACCACAAGATGGTGCTGGTTTGCTACAAATGAATGCTTTCTGCCAAGATCTCAAACGGATTTATGTAAAAAGGCTTTAAGATATTCTTGCAAATCACACAGACACAAAACATTACAAATAAATATATTCATGCCCAACTTGAAAGATGAACTGATGTTCATACTCCCCAGTTCTGTAATTTATACAGAGAGATAGTGCAGTGGTGGGTTTCTACTGGTTCAGGCAACCCGGTAGCGGCGGCGGGAGGCTCCGCCCACCCACCAGGACATCATCACAGACGTTCTGCACATGCACAGAAGCGTCACGCACTCCCGTTCCCGAACCGGTAGCAAAGGTAAGTGAAACCCACCACTGAGATAGTGAATCAGTGAGATTTTAGCACACCACACACACACACCACACACACACACACACACACACACACACACACCAAAAAAATTGATGTAGGAAATAATCAGGCTGAGCCCAAGGGAACGGTCAAATGCGTCATAAGTCACAAGTTACTGTGCACCCACAAGAGATCTAAGTCCAGCCCAGCTTGAATGCCTTTCTTATCTCCCACTCATTTCCCTTGACTGTTAGTTGGTCAGATTCTTGTAGAGAGCTTAAGCTTGCAATAAATCTTTATACTCATTTGAATTGTCTGAATCTCCTGATTTCCCCAGCATTTGACATTAAAAACCTAATGCACCATTCCTCACTAGATTGCTTAATGTATTTGTTAATATATTAAAATAGCACTATCTGAATCATTTGTTCTTCTGCTTCACTCTTCCCATTGCTTGGGAATTTCAAACTTAATCAGATGCTGAAGCGACGAATCTTAGTCCCCATTTTTTAAATTCTTGGTCCAACAACTTTCTGACCAACCAACCATTTTTTTCTATAGCCAGAAAATGCTGGCTCAGTACATGATGTATAGAGCACATTCTTCCTTGGTGGGGATGTGTATTGACAATCTGGAATGAAGGGCTGTTCTTCATCCTGGGAATGGACTGACGGAGCTGGCAGATTGTGCAAGCTACATTAACAGAGGTATGTTTTATCATTTCCTTTCTTACTACTAGTAGATATATTGGGCTAGATATTGTAGTCAAACGTAAGAATTTCCTGCGTTCTTAAAAATCTAATTCTAAAATGTGAATATAAATAGACACACGAGGAATGAATGAAAAATAATGCATCCGGCTCCATTACTTAATATGGGATATTTTAATAAATGAAACAGGAGAATAATTGTTATAATAGGGTCTTTTGTTATCTGTGTTTTCTTCTCCACATAATCACCATCAGTTGTTACATACTTCTGCCTACAATAGACAAGCTTCTAAAGCTCTCATGAAAGAACTCCACTCATAAGAGTCCTTTCAACTGAGTCAGTAGAGTATTCTTTCAGGATCCAATCTGGGTTGGTCATCGGGACCAGAGGTTTTGTCTTCCAAGCTTTCGGGCTCGTGTTGGAGCCCGAACTTCTCTCTAGCCTTTCTAACTTCTCTCTAGCCTTTCTAACTTCTCTCTAGAGAGAAGTTCCCTGAGGATGGGCTCCGGCACAAGTCCGAAAGCTCAGAAGACAAAATCTCTGGTCCAGGTGACTGACCCAGATTGGATCCTGCAACATTATCCTGGGACACGTATATTCGCCTTCATTCATGAGTATTCTTTCAGTCTTGAGAAAGATGGACGTCACAATGTACCAAGGCTGGAGTGTACGGCAGAGAGGTAAGACAATGAGATCCAATTTTATAATTGCTTCTTGGGTGGCTTGTGAGGCCCAGCTCGCAAATCATCCATAATACAGTAAAATTTCCTTCTTGTGTTCTGCGTTCTGCTTAATCATAGTATCAAAGTTTTGAGGGGTGTTCAATGATTATTTGAAAACATAATTTTTCATTTAATTCTCATACACCCTCAACAACAAAGTAAGGAGGAAAAAGACAACAAAGGGAAAAAAAAAACCTTAGTTGAACTTTCCATTATTTAAAAGAGAAGAGGTTACTCTTCAGTTACTCGGTGGCTAGATTCACAGATCACATCAAGCCATAATATATGATTTACAAGCCACAATGGCTGGATTTACATGATACTAAGCCAAATTAAAACAAACCACATTACAGCCTTAAGCACTGTGCAGTTTCAACCACTATAAGAACTAGACAAATTATATCTTACCATCTTTTGGAGGCAAGCAATGCGGTGAAATAGATTATTTAAGAAAATAAGTATGAATACTAAAGATGCAGTATTTATTTGTGACTGCTCTCTATAGTATTTATTAATAACACTAATGAATTTATTATTGACAGCTACTAAAGCCTTATTAAATCAATGGTAGATAGCGTAAGTAGCCATTACAAATTTAATAAACAGCATAAAAGAAAAAAATAGATTGGTTCTTCATCTTCAGTAGTGATTTATAATAGCATAATTTGCAGAGGTGATTCACTGGCAAATACAATGTATATAGAAATGTGCAACCTTTCCAATATTTGTGTTTTAATAGCTATATCACTCCCAAACTGTTTAAAAGTAATTCAATAATTGTAACAAGTGGGGAAAAATACTAATGGGAAAGTATCAGAACTGAAGGGTGATAATTTTTCAACCTGTGGTTAGTGAATGGTCAGGCACAAGTAACCAGACCCACACGTGTGGAGTTTGAACTAATTACTTTATTATGTTCTGCCTATAATACAGGAATCTCCCGTCTGGCAGCTCTCCCTCGGGAACAATTAGATAAGGCTCCAAGGAATTCAGGGAGGGCCACTTCTGGCCCCTTTATGGTTGTGCAGTGACTCTAGACAGCTCCGTGCTTCATCCTTCCTCCCTGCCAGGTTGGAAGTTTCCCAACATGAGTACTGCTACAATATAAACACTGCTGAAGCAATGAACTCTGAAACTTTAAAAATATAATGTGAATAAAATTTTTGATGTAATGATAGTATTATGGAGATGTAATTTAGGTTATGGAAAGCATTATTTCACTAGCATGTCATTTACCATTAGGAAAGCAAGTCCTAGTATGCAGACATAATGAAAACTGAGCAGCTGAAGAAAAAGGGAA
>QLTV01003298.1:38925-53521 GCA_003457575.1 Thermophis baileyi | reverse complement strand
CCCTTTGGGAGTCGAACGCCCCTTTCAAGGGGGTCGCCTAAGCGCACGCTAGCCCGCCATCTTGGTGCTGCTACATGTTTGTCACCTCATCGTGCGCGGGGAGGGGGCGGGGAGGGGGTCGCGGCGGCAGGGCGGGGGTCGCAGCATTAGGAAGGTTGAGAACCACTGGTCTAGAGATTGGACAAGATTGGTACTCTCCTGAAGAAAGAGGTATTAGACATTGCAAATTATAAACCATTGCACTGATTCTTTAGGCCAGCGGTTCTCAACCTGTGGGTCGCGACCCCTTTGGGGGTCGAACGACCATTTCACAGGGGTCGCCGCGCAGGCGGCATCCGGGCGGGTGGGCGAAGTCTCCCGCTTCTGTCGTTACCAGCTGTCTGGCGACCCGCAGGCAAGCCCAAACCGGGAGCATTTCACCCCTGGTGCCACGCCCCCTTTATCACCTCATCCTGCGTGGGGAGAGGGTAGGGAGGGGGTCGCGGTGGTAGTGGGGGGGTGTCACGGGGGGGTCGCGGCATTAGAAAGGTTGAGAACCACTGCTTTAGGCAAACAAAATTTTGCTGTAAGATCTTAACAAAGGAGTACAGTGCTATATCTGGAGAGAGAAATGCCAAATGAACAGGCAGGTTTCAGATAATTTTTCAGACATGAAATCAGATAATTAATATAAGAAGAATAATGGAAAGAGCAAGAGAATTTAAGAATTTATGTCTTTGTTTTATTGAGTACATCTAGGCCTTTTTGTAGATTATGCCAAAAGGTGGAATTTAATGGGTGTGCCAGAACACTTGATTATTCTTCAGAGGAATTATGTTCTTGTTTACTGTGAACAAGAAGCTACTACTGTAAGAACCGACTTTGGAGAAACTGAAAGGTTCAGAATAAACAAAGGAGATAAAGATGGTACGCATTGTCTCTTTCTCTGTTTCACTTGTGCAGGGAATATATTTTAAAAATGGCAGAGTTGGGTGTGATGGAAGCTGGAATCAAAACTGGAGTTCAAATTTGAGACCTGCCGTTTGAAAAAAGAAGGAAATAAAAAATAAATGCATAATACATCTCAGCTATACGAAAGAGGTTGTATGTATGTACGGTATGTGTACATGTAAGTACAGATAATAAAATTATATCTTATCAGAGCAGCAAACATACCGTACCTAACATACATACCCTAATACCTAATACTCCTGCCCCCTATTAACTCATAGCTATCATACCTCCTTAATTGTAAAAGAAAATGTGATGCAGTATATCTAACGAATTTGATGAAAATATGAGTAACGTCTTGGCATACAATATTGATTAAAAAAAATCTAAAACCATCTGGTATATTCTTATTCAAAATTTCATAAGTTACCTAGTCTTGTTTATGGGAATAGTATTAATATGAATATAATTTCAGAGCACTCTACTGATGTATTTAATACTACAGTAGGTTAAATTATAGTGTATTTTAAGACTTCTCCGCCAAGGGCAATAAATTTAACAACATGGTTATTAAAACCTTTGTATAAAACATCATAAGACCATTCTTTGCATCCAAAAAGCTGGAATGTAAAGAAGTTTTTATTCTTTATTGCCCCAAGTAAAAACTTGGTGGAAACAGATAAGTGATGACAAAGCTTTGATGTTAATAAACTCAAATGGAAGTTAAAAAAAAATCAAAGTGTGTAAACGACTAGGTTATAAAAAGAGAGATGACAGAGTTATACCCTATAATTAGGTGTAATTTGTGCTTTTGGCACAGCTATTTGTCCTATATGAATGAGAGGCTGTCTTGCATTCTCTTTGCTTGTATAATAGAATTACAGTACTGACACATCTACTTAAACATGTTCAAGTTTTTTTTTTTAATTATTTGACAACAGTGTTTTCTTCCTCCTTTCAAAAGCCTTCCCCCTCCTTTCAAAAGAGACCTAACTTTAAAAGTGGGAAAATCTAAGCAAAAGCTTAAGTGGTGCAAATATTTAATAGGGAAAGGGAGTAACAAAGTTTGGGAGAGGGAGGGAAATGTAGGGAAACCACATTTTAGATTTCTGGCACAAGTCTTAACCACAGAGGTACTCTTAAGTTGTTCTTCCAGACAACAGAACAATTGAACAATGTAGTTAAATAGTTTGTGACCTTTCTTGTACAAGAGGTGTATAAATGATGTCTGATCAGGTTTTAGAAATAACTATACACTTAAAAACAATATAAAGGCGATTACTACATCACTAGTCTGTATTCCAGTAAAATGACCATTCATGCAGAGGTCTGAAATTGTTATTACAATTGAAAAGTTTGAAAAAGAATTGAGAGAGAATTTAAGTTCTCAGACAGGCTACAATTTTATATCAAGCAATTTTTGAAACCAGGTTTCAAATAAGATGTCATTTTATTTAACTAGGTCAATTTTTATTCAATCTTGCTTAACAACCTTTTGTTTTTGCTACCAGCCCAGCCAAATGGTCCCATATACATAATTGTGCCCATTGCTTAGCTTAGTCTCCACTATCTAATTTACTTATATGCAAAATATATAATTAGAAATGGCAAGCTCAAAGAAATTAAATTAAAATTGCTGGAAGAAATGTTAGCAATGTATGATATGCTGATGATTTGGGGTTTGGAAGTGAGGAAGACTTAATAAGTTGGTCGTTGAAGGTGAAAGTTAAGTGCAAAAACAATGAACAAGTAATAAAAGTAGATGATGTTATTTTTCTTGGCTCAAAAATTCAAAAAGATGGTTACGGTAAGCATGAAGAAAGGAGGCACCTGCTTCTTGGGAGAAAGACTATAACATGTTTAGATAAAATGCATGTCCTTGTCCTTAAGTTATTAAGGGGGTACTTGTGACTTGGATTCAAAGTTCCGATGGTCAGGGAGGGCCCTGTGGTCACATGACCACTTTTCAGGCACTCGGCAACTGGGCTGTATTTACAGTCACGTGACTGCATTTTGTGACGGTTTTACTGAAAACTAGCATTTACTTCTGGCTATCAGCAAAACGGTGTCCATAGCGAACCATTGGTTCGCTGAAAACTGCTGCAAAAAAGGGTTAAAAGGGTGTAAAATCACATGGCCAACCTGCTTTACAACCTCACAAATTATGACCATAAAGAGCAGGCTACATTACAGTTGTAACTCAAAGACTGCCTGTATTAAAGTGGAGAAATCTCACAATACTAATCCTGTATTGCCAAAGCCTGGTTTGTAGCAATGGTATGACTATGAAAGCTGGACCACTGGAAAGGATGAACGTAGAACAATTAATGCCTTTGTACTGGGATGCTGAAGACAATTGTTCCTTGGACAGGAAGTGGAACAAATCATTCAAAACTAGATGAAATAAAACTTGACTGCTCACTGGAAGAAGTAATAACTCAGCTGCAGGTTAAATATTTTGGACACAAAGTATAAATAACAATCTTTGGAGAAGACTGATACTTGGAGAAATTGAAGGCAATAGCAACAGACCAGCAGAAGGCAAGATACTATCATTAATATCAGAGTGCGAGTTTAGAACTCAAAAGGAGTAGTTACTGATAGATCTGGCTAACTCTTATCTGTTAAGAGTCAGATATAAAATTTTATTTGTCAAATTTATATCCAGACCAATAGTAAACAGACTCTTAGTGGTTCATAACATTAAAAAAAAACACAATACAACATAAAAACAGCAATACATTTTGTAAAATTCTAAAATAAAAACTTATAATCAAAATAGACAAATCAAAACTCCCCCTGGCACCTGGTGTCAACCCCCCAAACATCCTTCAACCCATCCATGGGTTAAAGCCTGTTTCCTGCTTGTATGGAAGATAGGTTAGATCAGTGATGGTGAACCTTTTTGCCGTCGTGTGCCAAAAGCGGGGGGAGCATGGGGGGTTGCGCGTGCCCACACCCATAATGCAATGCACCCCGCCTCCCATGTATGCGCACACGAACCCCTCCCCCACCCATGCACGCGCGACACCCCCATCGCGCATGCGCACGCGACACCCTGCCCATGCTCCCCCCACCCCGTTTTGGGCCTGGAAAGCCTCCTGCACCAACCTGGAACCCAAAACATGGCAGGCAGCTAGTTCCGGCCAGTCGCTCCCCTACGCCTGCCTGCCTGGCTGCCGCGGTCAGGAAAGGCCCCGAAGCTGCGCTGCCCGGGATCCACGTTGGAGGCTGTTTGTGCCGGCAAAGCAGCACTGTCTCTTTGCTCCTCCTCTTCCTCCCAGCCTCGCTGTCAAACCTTGGGGTTTGCCTTACCAGGGGAGGGGGGGAGAAAGGTCCTGGTGGTGGTGGGAATGTCCGTGGTGCCAGAGACTGCAGCCACGCTCCGGAGAAGCCCCATTGGAGCTGTGATCCAATTAGCTGTGTGCATGGCGGCGGCCAGCGCAAGAGAAGCGGGACACCCGACGCTCAGCTCTGCAGCCCCGTGGAGCCGGTCAGGCCATTTCCAGAATGGCCTGCGCTGGCGGGGCACATGGCTTGCCTACATAACTTTACCAGCGCCACTGCCTCTGCAAAGGCTGCGGGGCTGCACAGCTGAGCGTCGGGCATCCCGCTTCTTTTGCGCTGGTCGCCACCATGCACACAGCACACAGCTGCGCAATCTGGAGAAAGAGGGAGGCTCACACCTTTTTAAAAAGTCTCCTTTCCCAAAAGGAAAATAACTGGGGTCGTGGAACCGTCATGTGTAGCGTAAACGAAGAAAACACAGACACACAAACACAGACATACAACCATTCCATTCTATTTACGGGCTAAGAGAGCACCTTTGGCTGCTTTTACACACAAAGAAACAAGACTTTACTCTCCCACAGGCGTGGCTGGGCTCTGCAAGCGAAGCCACCTCTCACCCCCCCCTTTGCCTGGCGCCCCTCCTTTCCTCCCTAGATCTGCCTTCCCGCGCAAAGGGTCTCGGGAGAAAGTTGGAGGAAGGCGGCTGGACTGGCGGAGGCAAGTTGTGTGTCGGCATTGCTTTCAATTACGGTGCTCATTCGAAAGTTTGGTGCCAAGACTTCACAGCCAAGAAAGGAAGGAACGGTGCTCCCCTCTCTTTTCCCAACCCCCTTGAAGTTGAAACACCTTCCCTTTATAAGTCTCTGGCAGCCGCTTTCCAGTGTAGACCTCTTAGCTCAGATAGCACCCCAAGGATCAGGTAGCTGCAACTCTTGCAGGATAAGGAAGTGAGGCTGGGAGGAGGAAGAGGAGCAAAGAGGTAGCGCTGAAGATTGTTCAGCAGTAGACATACAACTTGACTAGTATGTAGAATCATAAGGTCACAAAAGATCCTTTAGTTGATCGAGCCCAAGTGCCTGCTCAATGCAAGTATCTACATTAAAGCATCCACATCAGAGGCCTATCCAATTCAACTATTACCCTTAGTATTCATTGTTGGTCTGCTTTTACTGTTAGGAAGTTTATCCTAACATTCCAAATACCGTATTTTTCGGAGTATAAGACGCACTTCCCCCCCCCCCAAAAGAGAGTGGAAATGTTGGTGCATCTTATACACCGAATAGAGCCATTTTTGGCCTCCCGAAACCCCGCCCCATGCGTCCCATTTTTGCAAAAAACGGGCCCGTTTTTCACAAAAACAGGGCGCGCAGAGGATTTGGGAGGCCTGAAGAGTGCTCCTGGGGGCTGGGGAGGGCAAAAACGCCCTCATTTTTGCGAAAAACGGGCCCGCTTTTTACCTCCAAACCCCCCATGTGTCACATTTTTGCCCTCCCCAGCCCCCGGGAGCTCTCTGCAAGCCTCCCAAACCATTTGCGCGCCCCATTTTTTCAAAAAACGGGCCCGTTTTTGGCCTCCCAACCCCCCCACGTGTTGCGTTTTTGCCCTCCCCAGCCCCCAGGAGCACTCTGCAGGCCTTCCAAACCCTCTGCGCATCCCGGTTTTGCAAAAAACGGGCCTGTTTTCGCAAAAACGGGACGCGCAGAGGGTTTGGGAGGCCTGCAGAGTGCTCCTGGGGGCCGGGGAGGGCAAAAACTTTTTTTTCTTGTTTACCTCTTCAAAATCTTGGTGCATCTTATACTCCAGTGCGTCTTATAGTCCGAAAAATACGGTACCTTTCTGTAAATTAAGCTCATTATTCCATGTTCCGCATATGAAGGCAGGAGGAAAAGGTCTTCCTGCTGTATTAAGTAACTACTTAAGTTCATAGCAGGAGGAACAGCCCAGAAGATAGTCAGATTCCAAAGCTGTTAAGGGTTTCGAATGTCCAAATCTTAAAATGTGCCTAGAAAGCAACTATTAACAAGCCCAAATCTTTCAGTGCAGGTATTATGTGATCTCCGTATCTTGTATCAATGAGCAGCATTCAAGGGCGCTGATTCTTTTCCTTGGAATTAGAAAGCAAACTGCAATAGAACTGAGTGCTGTCAGCAAACTGATGGGAGCCCTCTTCAAAGCTCTAAATTATACCCTCCAAGGATTTTTTTTTCATGATGAAAAACATAGGAGACAAGATAGAACCCTGAAGAGTCCTAGGTATCAAGCAGTGATCCTTTGGCACACTCTGGACACATTCCAACAGAAAAGAACATAAACCACTGGAAAACATTATCCCCGAGGCCCAGTACAGCCAGAAATACCGTAATAAACGTCAGTGAAAGCTGCTGAGAACTTGAGGGAAACTAGCAGGGTCACATTCCCAACCCACACTCCCCATCTAGCTTCTAGCAAAAGCCATGTGGCAAAAAAACCAAAACAGTCTCGGTACCATATACCAGATGAAATCCTGATTGAAATGGGTGCAGAAAATAAGTTCCATCCTGGTGTAACTGAAGTTGCAAGGCATGCTGTCATCCAGAATTACCTGCTGTTGTGTCATGCATTCACCCAACCAGGATGTGTTATTTGTTTTAGCTGATAGCAGACCGTGAGGGTAGAAGAAATAATATATTATCCATAACAAAGAGGACTGCTACTGAATTGGTTAGGAGGAAGAGAGAGCTGGAGACAAAGATTTCTGGGAAGAAGGAGAAGAAGGGTCTCATAGCTGGCAAACCAAAATGGAGTCTGGGTAAAAATGGCTGTTGAAGACTTGTTATTACTTCTAGGAGAGCCTGAGATAAGACTCTTGAAGTAGAGGTGAGTGAGAGGGTTCAAGAATATGCATTGTAGCTGGAAGATGCGCAGCAAAGAATAGTCCTACTCATCATAAAAACTTTCATGGAAAGCCAAAGAAGTAGAAAGTTGGGATATATGCAGCATGCCTACATAGATCTTGAGGCAACAGTGTGGGTATGCACACACACACACACACACATATATGTTGTGTGTGTGTGTTTGTGTATACTTGGAATAAATAGAATTGAAATACAGGAGTCCTCTTAGTGACCGTTTGAAGTTACAACAGCACTGAAAAAAGTGACTTATGAACATTTTTCACTCTTACGACCATTGCAGCATTGCCATGGTCATGTGATCAGAATTCGGATGCTTGGCAAGTGACTCATATTTATGACAGTTGCAGTGTCCCAAGATCATGTGATCCTCTTTTGCCACCTTCTGACAAGCAAAGTCAATGGAGAAGCCAGATTCACTTAACAACTGGGTTACTAATTTCACAACTGCAGTGATTCACTTAACAAATGTGGCAAGAAAAATCGTAAAATGGGGCAAAACTCACTTAACAAATTTCTCACTTAGCAACATAAATTTTGGGCTACATTGTGGTCGTAAGTTGAGGACTACTTGTACTTGGCTGGATACACATAAATCAAACCTGGACTAATTTGAGTCAGGATTTCCCAGAGCATCATTCAAATTCACTTTAACTGGGCTCAGTTTCTAATTTGAAATAATAATACAATAATACAAATAATAATGTCTGAATATATTGAGAATGTTCTTCCCACTAGAAATTGCACCCATAATTATTCATTGGAAATATTCCAGAAGGGGAACTGTATTGGAGCAGGGATAGTCTTGCTATCAAAAGGTAAGAATAGTAAGCATCTTCTATTATCTTAAACAGTATTAGATTGTCAGGAGGTTTTTGGGATCTTCTTTATCAGTTGTGTGTTAACCTCAAAGTTTGTATAGGAATATATGGAAAAATAAACAGGTAAATATGGCTAAATACCATAACAAGCAAGGAGTAATGGCTGACATTTCTGTGGAAAGTTCAACTGTATGTAAAGCAATAATAGTGACCTTCATTAACTTCATTAATTTGTGGTTTATTGTAATGGCATTGTAAAGCAATTCAGTATAGTAACATGCAACTTGGCTGTAAATATATGACATGTAAATAAGTTGGTTATTAGAACTTGTGGACTCTCCTTGCCTTTGTATTCTCTTCACATTTTTTCTTTCTCCCCCCACCCCCCAGTTTATATTAAAAGAAATAATCTGAGCCAAATTAGACTCTGCTGGATTAAAAAAACAAAACCAAAAACAATCTTGTAACCTTTTTTAGCAACCCGGATGTAATATCAGCAACCCAGATGTAATATCAGTGACATATTCATTCATAATTCAGTAGCTTTGAGAATATATACTAAAGATTGAAATACAATTATAATTGGAAACCCCTATCTCTAGGACATATGGTTGTCCTTCTTATGGTAGTTACTATGACGTTTAATGTTCTGAATCAATAGCAAAGGAGTTCTGGCTATCCCCTCTGATGTTTAAATATTAAATTGCAAATGTCTGTGTTTGGATTAGGCTGTAACATAGAGATTGTGCCATATGGTTTTACATGCATGTTACTATGTCAACATGTAACTTAAATGCCAGCTGACGTGTTAGGATGTTAGATTTGGTTTAATTTAAGGGGGGGAAAAGCAATAGCATGAATTAGTTTGTTAGTGACAAGAGTTAATAACAAATGTTAATAACATTCCACACAACACATAAATAACTAGAATAGGAGTGTCAAACTGGCGGCCCGCAGGCTAGATGCGTCATGTGCAGGCCACACCCACCCCAGCTCCATGAATGGGAACTACATCGCAAAACGTCAAGTGATGGCAACGTGATGCCGAGAATTTGACACCCGAGAACTAGATCGTCTAAATGTGAGTGTAATTCAGAACCACTTTCCTGTACTAGCCAACACAGTTGATGTAACAACTTTCATAGGAAATTCAGAATTTCAATCCACTAAAAGTGTACTAATAAATAATCACTAATAAAAAATGATTGAAGAGACAAAATGTGGAATTCGTTCACGACAGCTTTAAGAAGCTTGTCTGTCTTTGGCAAAGGTGTGTAGCCAAGTAAAGGCAGGTAACAAAAAAAGTTATTTCAAGGATTATTTGCCTGCTTCATTTACTGTTTAAACTGAGGTTATGGAGGTAGATCATTATTTTTCATTCAACCCTCATAATTTCCTGCAGGAATAAATTTGTTCCTATTACACCTAGCAAATTTAATTATGGTGTTGGGACCATTACAGTCTAGCCATATACCAGAGTTTTAAGAGCAAAGCTGCAGAAAGCATGAGTGATCACTTTATTAGAATGGAAAACTACTTTAAAATCAGTTCCAATAGTGAGTGAATTAAGCAATATCATAGTAAATCATATTGTCTTGATGCTAATGCCTCTCAGAAAGTAAGCTAACCTTTTTGGTTACTGGGAATCAAGACATTTGGAACCAGTAGGTCAAATTTAATGACCAGTTAAATAGTTTCCACCCTCCATAATTAATTCCTTAGAGGAATCTCTTCTGAAATCTGTTCTAATTTAGGAACCGAGGAACCAGTTTGAGCAGGTAGTCCACCACCAAATCTCAAGAGTCATTGGCCCATTAGTTTCTCCTCCATAAAGAAAAATGTAGACATTAATTAACAAACCCTTCTTTGGCTTCCAATTTCAGCTCTCTGGTAATAGCTAGAGCATTATAGTAAATGGGATGGAGGACATACAGTACTACTAATTTAAGAATTCAAATAACAATTCTTGTGTGACACATCCACCTTTCAGACTAGAGGTTGTCTGAAGTGAAAAGAATAATTAGTTTTCCAGCTCTTCAGACTTTTGTTCTCGTATTTCTTCCAGAAAGAATCTGATGTCAAAATTCTTTAGTAGGCAACTAAAAAAAAAGGTTGCCAGCCTGCTATATTCCATGAGACGAGCTGAATATTACGTTGAATATCCAGAAATCATTTAGTAGTCATTTCAAAGCATCTTTTTGTGATGGAAGAAAGGGGACTAAGTCTTGGAGGGCTAGGTTAATCTCATGGATTTTGTTGTTTGGATTAAAGTCTTTAGGGGGAACCTTCCTGATGAATTAATATTTCCTTAGACGATTCAGGTTCATCAGAGAATTGACAATGTAAATATCTTTGGGGTTTTCTCCCCTTAGGATGCATCATTAAACAGTTCATACATTTCACCTCAGTGTCTGGTAGTAGTTGAAATATTAAGTTGAGGGGATGGGAGACAAGATGGAATGATCTACAACAAGCTATATGGAACTGTTTTTTATGTAATCCAGCAAGGATGGATTACAGACTCAAGTTGAGAGAGAGAGTTAATAGAGACTATATCAGCTGCCAAGAAAGATCACAAGTTATTTTGCAAAGATTAGTTACATTACTCACCTGGAGGTTCTGGGCAACCAGTTTCATCATTGGGACTCCTCAGACACAGGTAGCTAGATGTTATTCTAATGGAATTCAAACCTCCTACCAGAATTGAACTCATAAATCTTTGTATGTTAGCTAACTATATATAACTGCATTACCTTTAGGAGCTATATAGATGGTGTTGCAGAATGGATATCTGCAACACCGAGGTGGCGCAGTGGTTAGAGTGCAGCACTGCAGGCTACTTCAGCTGACTGCTAGCTGCAGTTCGGCGGTTCAAATCCCACCAGGCTCAAGGTTGACTCAGCCTTTCATCCTTCCGAGGTGGGTAAAATGAGGACCCAGATTGTTGGGGGCAATATGCTGATTGTGTAAACCGCTTAGAGAGGGCTGTAAAAGCACTATGAAGCGGTATATAAATCTAAGTGCTATTGCTATTGCTATTGCTATATCTAGAAGCACAACCCGAATGATACATACAATTCCAACCTCCTTAAGCTCTCGGGGAGGAGAAATACAGGTATCACCTTATGTCGTCCCTCCATGTATGGGGTTTTACATTACTTTCTTGGAATTCCCTTTTCGTTTCCTGGAATTTCTCCCCAACATTCTTATACAAACACAAAGAGGATGTAGAGGCATTCAGCAATTACAAGATTTAAAGCCAACTTGGTCAAGAGAGTGCAAGATGTGTGAAAGACATGTTCATTTCAAATATCCAAATGTCTAAGTACTTATTGTATCTTTATTCCAAGGTATCTTTCACATCTGAAGACTCCAAAAGTAAAGCAATTGTTTGAAATCTGAAACCTTGCAACTTTTATTTTTCTTGCTGGATTTTTTTCAGAAACTGACCACTGAAAGCCTATGAAGTGTCTCAAATTTGGGAACAAAGGGTATTGGGAGGGAAAATTTTTCACGGATGAAGGTGAATATACATGTCCCAGAATAATGATGTGAGATTGAATTTGGGTCGGTCATTGGGATCAGAGGTTTGGAGTGGTGCGGTGGCCTAGAGGTGAAGTTCGATCCTAGGTAGAGGTAGATATTTCTCTCTCTCGGCACACTGAGAATATATCTGCTGAACAAAACTCCGCACTGGTGACAGGAAGGGCATCCGGCCATTAAAACACTCTGCTAGCTCCATTCAGTTGCCCAGACTCCACCCCGCAAGGGATTATGGGGTCGTTAAATAAAGATGGTGATTGGGATCAGAGATTTACTCTTCTAAGCTTTCGGACTCATGCTGGAGCCCATCTTCAAATTTTTTCATACAAACCCTCCGTTACGGGGCTCATTCCATTCAACTTTTGATTCAGCTTAAGACTTATCTTTTGCCCAGATTTTAGTCAAATGTGTGTTATTGTGGTGCCTTCTTTTCCAGATTGTTTTTTTTATTACTGATTATTTTTTTTTAGTAATGTCTTGTATCATAGCTTGTTCATGGTTTAAAATGTGAGGATGTATTTTGAGTTAAGGACAGGGAGGCACTTAAGGAACAGCTGGAAGTTTTCAGGCCGTTAGGAATAACTTCTCTGTGGTTTATGCTATCCAGAGCAAACCCAAGACTCTGGTGGTGGTGACTCCTGAAAAATGGTCATTCCCAGTAGATTAAATCCCTCAATGGAATAATTTGTATAGAAATGGACACTGAGATTTGACCAGAATGTTCAGAAAAATATATCCCAAAATACAGGTATCTGATGAGTCATGGACTTTGGGCAGGAGCCAAAGTGGACACGTCCTTTGAACCAGTCACTGATGACTGATGATAAATGGGTATCTAAGTAGAATAGAAGCTGGAATTAAATTATAAATATAAGGAGAGGGAATAAGAGACTGTAAGAAAGGAATGTGTGTAAATGTGTGAGAAAGAGCAAGAAAGGTCATTTAATTGTGCTATACTGGAAAAAAACTGGAACCAACAATTCATTTTGAAAGGAACCAAGTTTTTAAAAATGACCCTTCAGTAAACACTATAAACTGCATACAACTGTACATTTTTCACATACTAGATAATATTCAAAAAGATTGAAAGTTAATAATGAAGGAAAGGTAACACATTATTTATGATATCAAGATTTGAAGAAATGCGTAGTACCTTTTATTCTCATCTGTTTTTGGGTTAGAATTAACTGCCTGTAATTTAAGACCCATTATTCATTCCTGAGATGAATAATGAATTAAGCGTTACAGGGTTTGGTGGTAGGTACTTCGTACATGTATGGTTACAACTGCCTCGAGCTAGTTTTTCTATGTAGAGTAAAAGAAGGAGAAAAATCAATGTCTTTCTTCTTTCCAAAAAATTTAAGATGATTTCTTGCTCAAATTAAAAATTAGCTTGCAGAAAATACTGCTGTGTTGAAGCCTATCTCCCTGCAAGTTACAGATTGTGTCTGTGTAAATAATGTTCAGATACAAATTGCTTCCTAGCAGCTGATTAGTTGGTATGTCAATGAAAGGAGAAGTGATTTGCGTCATTGCAGAGTTCTTTGAAGTCATTCAAGTCTAATTCTCTACTAAGTATTAGAGATCTAACATTAATATTTCCAGTTACCATGAGAAGGGGTCTAACGTAAAATCACAGGAACATTTATATTCATAATTAATGCTGAAATCTGTTTGTTTGTTAGTTCAGTTGATGTCTTGCTACTATGGCATACATGATATATTAGAATTCCTGAATTCCTACCATCTGTAGTTGCAATAAAATAACTAAACATTAACTGAATACATTTTACAATTCAATTATGCCTAAAAATGTGTTTTCTTTCTCACACACTCAGACCCACACACACATATGTATACATATTAGTTACCAGCTTAAACAAAAGCCTTTTTCTGTTAAGTGGATGGGCTCAGTTTAATTAAAATGCATCATTAATTCTGATTTTTTAAAGGAATTAGGTTATTCAAATCAGTGTAACATAAACTTTGCTGTATTTGCCATTGCAGTTTTTCTCTTAGTTCTATCACTTGTGAAACATCAGCATCCGTGTTCTAGTTGATTTATTCTTAACACTTAATACCTGGATGAAGCAAATTATCTAGACCCCTTTCAGTTGTAGCCTAGATATGGCATTCCTCACATTTTTGGATCACTTCTGGTGGGAGTAGGATGAGGTAGTGCATCTATTCTTGTTTTAGTTGACCTCTTGGCAGCTTTTGATGCCATTATTCATGGTATTGTTCTGGATTAGCTTCCGAGAGGGGTTGCATGGTCCTGTGCTCATTTTTCCCCCCTTTCTTCGAGGCAAATTCCGGTCAGTGTTATTAAGAGTGAGATTTTATTATTATTATTTTGCGTCAATCATTAAGCAAACCCATTGTTTGTTGTGTGCCTTATTTACCAGAAACTGGAAGTAAATGTCAATTTCTGGCAAAACCATTTTAAAAGTAAGGAAGGTTATATGACAGCTATGACAACTAATGTTACTTATAGCAAGCCAAAATGCAGTAACTTTTCTTGAATAGTTGTATAAGTGTACATATACTAATAGCCAAAAGATCTGATATTCTTCAGTCTAGTTGAAAGCCATGCTTCTGACTCATTTTTCAAAATAAATTGCTTATATTTCTGGTGATTAATATTAGATCAACTCTCCCCAGTCTTTGGACTCTTAATTTTTTTGCTATCATAATCAATAGCTTGGCTGGGAATTTTGAAATTATAACATCTCTTGAAAGTACCAGGTTTGCCTACTTAGACTATAATTGTATTTGTACTTAAGTGGAAGTAAATCCTATAGAATTTAGTTAGACTAAAGTAGATTTAGATTTTAGATTTATTATATTTGTATGCCGCCCAACTCCCAAAGGACTCTGGGTGGCTTAACAACAAACAAATAAAACATTAAAAACATCATAAAAAACATTATAAAACATCCTAATCTATAATAAAACATTAAAACATTAGACATTAAAACAATTCAAAATTCATGCATATCCCATCATGGCCGGATCTCGCAGATTACAACCGCGAGATCACGGCCCCAGGCCTGCCAGAACAGCGAGGTCTTCACGGCTTTCCGGAAGGCCAGCAGGGTGGAGGTGGTCCGGATCTCAGGG
>QLTV01003298.1:4432-38721 GCA_003457575.1 Thermophis baileyi | reverse complement strand
AGGTCTTCACAGCTTTCCGGAAGGCCAATAGGGTCGGGGTAGTCCGGATCTCAGGAGGTAACTGGTTCCAGAGAGCCGGGGCAGCCACAGAGAAGGCCCTCCCACACGGGCCGGCCAGCCGACACTGTTTAGCTGACGGGACCTGGAGGAGACCAACTGTGGGATCTCACCGGCCGCTGGGAGCTATGTGGTAGAAGGCGGTCTCGAAGATAAAGGAACTTGTGGTTGAACTACTAGTATTATCTAATTGTTTGCTCTTACAATGTAAAATTTGAAAATGTTCTTAAGATATGCAAGAAATCTTTGAAAAGGTTATCACATATTAGACTGAACTTATAGCTCAGCTGGCTTTATTCAACTTCTCCACCAAAGGGAAGAATTGCAGAACAAGAATCAAAAGGAATCCAGTAGCACCTTTTCTAGCACATTCGTTGAAAGGCATAAGCTGCTCACCTCAGCAACTTAGGGCTTTCAATAACATTTGTTAGAAAAATGCTACCAGATCCCTTGTGATTTTGGTGTTTTTTTTTTTTTTTTTTTTTTTTTTGCCACCAGCTCTTCCTTCTGTAGCAAGTACAAAAACTCACGTTGCGGTCATGACTCACTTTTAGGTTGCTGGTTGAAGGGCATCCCTTGATAGTGCCAGCACTTTCATTACTTCAGTCATCATTGTCAATGATGTAGGCAGAGAAAACCCCTGCGTCATAAAGAGAATAAAGCTGAATACATTATTCTGTTTAACACGTCCATGAAATTTAAGCTAAAAGGGTTTTAAGGAATCAGTAAAGGCATACAAAACATTCACCCGGAGCAAGAGTAAAGGCAGGATGAAAAGGCATTTTGCTTTGGCTTCTACAATTTGTCTCTAGCTACTGCTTGGTGTTGTTCGTTAGATTGATCAGAGATGGATGGATGGATGATGGATGGACAGTCAGACACAAAATTTTATGTCAGAAAGCAAGCCCATAGGTACATTCTTCATGTTCGTCTTTGTTGAGATGCTGTAGTTCAACAGAGCATTGGTTTTGTAAAGCTCATTTTTCATCAGAATAAATAGAAATTGGATATGCACTCTAAACTCAGAGCAGTATTGCATTGCTCTTTGCTGGACACCCTCCTTACTTTTGATTGCATTTTAAAAGATCTTCAGAGTCTACCAAGCCCTCAACCTGGGCTTCAGAGACTTCGGACTCAGTTCTTCCTCTGTGGTTTAAAGGCTATTTAGAACTGAGGTACGGATCAGTTATAAGAGGATGGAGTAAGGATTTGAATGTACAATTGACAATATAATTATGAATTCATGTACTGTATAATGCTGGGTCCTTATATCTTTAGAGAAAGGGAAAGCAAGGAGGGAAAGAAATAAAATAAAATAATAAAATAAATAAAATAGGGAGGGAGGGGATCATTCTGAAGTCAACAGGAGTTGAAACTTGATATAACAGAAACTTGATTTTCATAGGCAGCAGTAACATTCAGTCTAGCTCTCTTGATACTTATGCCATAATACTTCTGTAGTCTTTTGTAATTTTTCCTTTATGGACAACAAGCAGTGTTCCTATTCTGGCTACCTTTATCTCTGTCTCTATCAATGGAATGTCCTTTTGCAGACCTCTAACTTTCAAGCAAGGCAAATAATGATAATAAAGAAGGAAAGAATTGAAGGATTAAAGAGATTTAAAAAAAGAATACATAGAAAAGAATATGTAATGAATAAAGTGTGAATTCAGATGAACCAGCCTGGCTTCATAATAGTGTTTGTTGAAAGGGTTCCTTCATAATTGTTAACAAGCCAAATATGAGTCAGCAATGTGACGTGATTCCAAAAAGATAAGTGCGTCAATAGCATTATATTTTCAAATAACTGAAAAGAATAGTTCCACTTTATTTCACATTGGTTAGACCTCCACCTTAAATATTGTTTCTATTTTTCAGTGGAATTTTAAAAACATTCAGACAAATTGGAATGAATTCAGAAAAGGGCAATGAAGGTTAAGAGAAGATTGGAACTTAACTCCTGGAGTGACAAATTAAGGGAATTGATATTTTAGCCTTGAGAAGAGAAGGCTGTGAGGAAAAATACAACATTCTTAAAATACATGACGTAGTTTCTCACAGAAGAAAGTTAAGACCTATTTCTCTGTCATTCCAGAATTTAGGGCATAAAAAAAGAAATTGAAGATATAGGACAGTAGATTCCAGTTTAGTATTTCCAAAATAATTCCTAAGAGTACAAGGTAATCATCAATTTATGACCACAGTTGGGACAGGAATTTTAGTTGCCAAGTCATGCAGTCATGTAATGAGATGTCTTGTGACTGCGTCACTTAGAGACCGCAATCCTGTCCGTCCCCATTGCAGTTGTTAACCAAGAATTGTGGATCATTAAGTGAGTACCCAATGCAGGCCATTCTGGACTTTATCCCTCACAGCCTCAAGCCAACTCCTCCCCCACCTGCCTATCTCCCCTCCTAACTATGCCCACCCTGCACCTTGTCTTGTGGGGCAAAAAGCCCCCCCCCAAGCCCCAGCATTTCATTCATGCAATAGCATTCATTCATTCACCCCAAGAGGCAGCATTTATTTGTGCACCAACATATGTTCAACAACCCCCCCCCCAGCAGCATTTATCTTGTGACAGCTGCCTTCTCTCCCTGTTCCCTTGATCACTTACACAATTTTTCTCAACTAAAGCATCTCCGGCATCTTGTCTTATTTGAAGTTGTTCTAGTCTTTTGATTATTTGTATTGCCTTTTTATCTTTTCTGCCTAATGAAACAGCATTGGCCACCATCTAATGAAGTGAAATTACATTTAGAATTAATCACACCTCATTGTTTCCATCTTATCTGTGAGTTTGGGTAAGATTCAGGAGTAATTTAAAAAAAAATGCACGCCTACAAACCCACAAACAGATGTGTGCATAAACGCCAATGATCCTTTTGACAATTGCCGTAGTCTAAAATAAATATTTGTTTTGCAGCAAGCAGCAATGATATAGTTTCAGGTCTTGTTCTGTTGCTGAGTCATAGCTGGTGATTCTAGTCGTGAATAAATTTACCTGTATTTGCTGTATCCTTTCCTGTCTTTTAGAAGGAAGATGCTGTGGATGAAGAAATGGCAGAAAAGCTTTCTATTCGAAAGCAACGTTTTATGAAATTTGCTTCTTTGGAATATGGAGGAGAATATTACATGACTCCAAGAGACTTCCTGTTCTCAGTTATGTTTGACAAGTCAGAGCGTAAGTGCTGTTTTTCTTTTCAGTTTAAACAATGCTGTTGAATGAATGCCGATTTGTCCATTTGCCAAATTAGAGTATCCTCTCTGATAATTACTCAAGAGAAATTAAGAAGGAGAATTTATTATTATTTGTGTATCACCTTAAAATGAGACAAACTGAATTAGATGATGCAATTTATTCTGAATGCAACTAGCAGACTAGAGACTCTTCGTTTATACTCCCACAACTGAATTTGGTCTTGGTCATATACACACCTCAGCTCTTTGTCCTGCTAGATATCCTGTTTCTTTAAAACAAAGAAATCTGTAGGAAAATGGGGCTCTGCTTTGCCCGATACCTTCTGATGCAGTGTTTCTCAGCCTTGACAATTTTCAGATGGGTGGACTTCAACTCCCAGAATTCCCCAGTCAGTCATGCTCGCTGGGGAATTCTGGGAGTTGAAGTCCAAGGCTTTATGGGTGGGTAGGAAGGTAGAGGCCTGCTGAACTTCAGAGGGAAAAGTGTTCCATAGGGCAGGGGCTGCTATGGAAAAGGCACACTTCCTCTAGTTCTCATTAGATGATAAATGTTTAAGGGAAGGGACTAGGAGTGCCCTCCCCACTTCTGACCTGGAAAGGCAGCCCCACGTAGAGTGCATTACAAGATCCAAATTTATGGAAAAGGATAAAATATCTACCCAGGGATTCATTTTTGTTTTTCTGTTGCATTAGGTCTCATTTTTCTTATCTTTCTGGAAGATAAGTTACGGAATTGGATGTTTGATTTCAGCATATTTAAGGTTAACTGTATGAAGATACCTTTTTTTTTTTTTCTTTAGAATATTCTTATATTTTGCAGAGAATTTTTTTTTTTTTTTTTTTTTTTGTTATTTCTTTTTTTTTGCTTTTTTTGTGGTTTTGTTTTTTTTTTTTGTTTTTTTTTTTTTTTTTTTTGGAGACCAGTGCCATCTTGTGGCCTGTCTGGAGCACTGGGTTTTCTTTTGGATTTTCCTTTTTCATGTAAAATGTGTAATTATTTCTTTTCATAATGAATGTCCTCATTTTAATACTTATTTTTTTTCTAATGTTTTATCCTCTTTTTTTAAATAACATTTGATTTTGTGACCTCTGAGTTTGATTTATCTCCAAAGGGCAAGGAAATGCTGAATCCCCTTACCACCATGCCTTTACATTACAGAGTCAGGAGATGGTCCAATTGCAGTCATTTCAGTTTTTTGACTTTTTAATGGCCAGAAAAACATTAAGGGGTATGGATGTCAAGTCAGTTGCCCCTCGAAGGATAAAATGGTGACAGCAGGAACTTCCAAGCAAAACAGGAAGCAAAGCTAGGACTTATCGTATGCTCTGCTTTTCTACTTAAACAATTGGAAAGGACAACTCCAAATTGTGGAAAATCCTACCCAAGGGTCATTATTAATGCTGCACTTTTCCTTTGCGTTACAACATTATCACAAATGATAAAGTAGTGACTTTTGAATAACAAAAGGTTATATATGTCTGTTCTTCCTAAAGAGGCATAGGGTAAGTGCACTGTATGCAGGAAAACATGGGCTGAATTCATTGCCGTTGAGATACTCACATCAGGTTTAGTCTGAACATTGGTATTAACAAATAACTAATAGCTAAGTAAAATGTATGTTACAAAGCTCTGAATTTATAAAATTTAGATTGCAAAGAAATGTGTGACCTTCATTTGGTATCTTAACACTAAAACTAACTATTCAAAAATTGTTTTTATGACAGAGATTACACTGATGTAATCATTGATTCTGGTGGCAGTTTCTTATACATGCGAAGTTATAGATAATGTTTTGCCTGGAAAAAAAAATGTGCTTTTTTTCTGATTGGTGCTTCATGTGTCTGCTGTTTGTTGTTTAAAAGCTATGTAAATGGATGTTTAAAAAGGTGGAAAGATGCTAAAAAGCATCCATCTTCTGAACCAACCTCCATTGGCAGTTTGAAGTATCTAAGTCAGGGGTGTCAAACTCAATCCCAGCACGGACTGTATCAGGATTTTGTTTGCCCTTGGGGGGCCAGAGTGGGTGTGGCCCGGTCAGCACAGCCAACTGGGTGAGCGAAGCCGGGGTGGGCCGGGGCAGCACGGGCCAGTCCCTCGCCATCTCCGGGACGGCCCTGCAGGACAATTCTGGGCTATCTGGCCCACGGGCCATGTGTTTAACACCCCTGACCTAAATTGTAATAATTTCTGTTCTTTCATTCTTATGGAAGAACAATAAAAGAAATCAAACTCTCATTACTTTTTATTGCCATATATAGACCTTCATAAAGTTTTTAATTCAGTTCATGAGTTTACAATACATAGAGTGAAAAGTTATAAACCTGAAAAATAATAGAGTTCTTCATATAATCTATTTACCATATAAATTATCAAAGATACTTAATGAGTAAAAAGTGTGATCCTTTGTCATGGTAGACTCCACCCTGATGTCATGATAAGCCATTCAACAAATTTAGTTCCAAGTGTGTTTCTAATTCCTTGGTAGATGATGCACCATGCATGCTATCCACACCTTGGTGTTAACCAAGGCCGGTTAAGATGTGATCACAAACTCTAGATCAGTGGTTCTCAACCTTTCTAATGCCGCGACCCCCCCGTGACCCCCCTGCCGCCACTGCGACCCCTCCCCCGCCGCCACGATCCCCTCCCCGCGTGGGATGAGGTGACAAAGGGGACGTGGCACCAGGGGCGAAATGCTCCGGGTTCGGGCTTGCCTGCGGGTCGCCGGACAGCTGATAGCGTGGAAGCGGGAGACTTCACCCGGCCGCCACCATTTGGGTTCTTTTACCCTCTGCGCATGCGCAAAGCATTCTGTGCATGCGCAGAGGGGAGAAGAACTGTTCGGGCTTGCCTGCGGGTCGCCGGACAGCTGATAGCGTGGAAGCGGGAGACTTCACCCGGACGCCGCCATTTGGGTTCTTTTACCCTCTGCGCATGCGCAGAAGGTAGAAGAACCCAAATGGCGGCGTCCGGGCTACCAGCTGTCCGGCGACCCGCAGGCACGGCCGAACCGGGACCTTTTCACCCCTGCAGTGACGGTGGCACCAAGATGGCGAGCTAATGCGCGCGGCGACCCCTGTGAAATGGTTGTTCGACCCCCAAAGGGGTCGTGACCCACAGGTTGAGAACCGCTGCTCTAGATGTATTTATCCAAAAGTATCCAGACAATGAAGTTATGGTTTAATATGTTAATGATTGTATTCGGGGTTCTTGGATGTGGATAAAACTGGAGTTCTATTTTGGCTTCTCATGATTCATGAGTAACAGGGAGAACTCTTCAGCATATCACTGGCAAGTAGAAAGTCACTGACAGAACTTAAGATACAGAAGGATCTTGACAGACTTGAACATTGGGCACTATCTAACAAAATGAAATTCAATGGTGAAAAAAGTAAGGTTCTACATTTAGGCAAGAAAAACAAAATGCACAGGTACAGATGTGGTACCTTGCTCAATAGTACCGGTAGTAACTGTGAGAGGGATCTTGGAGTCCTAGTGGACAACCATTTAAATACGAGCCAGCAGTGTGCAGCAGTTGCCAAAAAAGCCAACACAGTTCTAGGCTGCATAAACAGAGGGATAGAATCAAGATCACGTGAAGTGCTAATACCAGTTTATAATGCCTTGGTAAGGCCACACTTGGAATACTGCATCTAGTTTTGGTCGCCACAAAGTAAAAAAGATGTGGAGACTCTAGAAAGAGTGCAGAGAAGAGCAACAAAGATGAACCTTCAGTTGTCAAGGAGATAAGCAACTTAGAACTAAGTAGAAATTTCCTGACGATTAGAACAATTAATCAGTGGAACAACTTGCCTCCAGAAGTTGTGTGTGCTCCAGCACTGGACGTTTTTAAGAAGATGTTGGATAACCATTTGTCTGAAGTGGTGTAGGGTTTCCTGCACTGTTCCCTCTAAGGTGCGCGGCTGTGCGGCCGCGCACGTAACGAGAGAATGCCATGCAGTAGTTTCCAACTTCCGCACGGCGTTTTCTAATGGCAGAAGCTGCGCGCCTGCACGCCCGTACACTTGAAAAGAGAGCGCCGTGCGGTAGTTTCTAACTGCCATGCGGCGTTTTCTACTCTTACAGGGAACATTGGTTTCCTGCCTAAGCAGGGGGTTGGACTAGAAGACCTCCAAGGTCCCTTCCAACTCTGTTAGTATAGTATAGTATAGTATAGTATAGTATAGTATAGTATAGTATAGTATAGTATAGTATAGTATAGTATAGTATAGTATAGTATAGTATAGTATAGTATAGTATATAACTCAAACCAGTTTCATTTCCACTACATTCACGGGAGATAGTTAAGAACTAGAAAGAAGAAGAAAAACTATAATAGCCACCTGTCGCATACTTGGTCTAATGTCCTAAATGTTTCTAGTGGTGGTCTTTTATAGTAATAGGTTTTAAAATTTTGCAGCCCATTTGGTCTGGAAGATGCGTGTTGGCTATATTAACTGCAATTTTTAGGGATTATAATTGGAATATCTAAAAGGCTGAAAGGAGGCTGTATTACAGCTGTTTTTTGTGATTTCAGTTTTATGCCCATGTGTAAATGTAATGAATAGAGAGTATATTAGTTTTTTAAAGTTAAATATCTAAAAGTTTATTTTATTCTATTTGTTATGCACTGGAGCAGTGTTTGAACAGATTGTTCCTATCTTTGTGGAACAGTAGGGTTTTTTCTAACTATTATGAACATTTAAATATTTCTAAGCTGTTGGTAGTGTTCTGTTCATGTCACTTGCAATTTCTCTTTTAAAAACACAGTATGAAGAAACTGCGGAACTCAACAAAGCTTTGACTTACAGATGATTGACTGGTGTGTTTTTTCTTTTTCTTTTTCTTTTTTGGACAGGTAAAACTTTGGCCAAGAAACTGACAAAAAAGGTAGGCAAAGAATTGATGCTGTTTGTCAAAAGAACTTTTGTTCTTTCTGTTACTTGCTTTAATGGATTTTGCTTTCACAACTAACGTGTCATTTATTTGGTTTGTTCAAAGGAAGTAGATTCTACCCTAGCAAATGTTACGAAGGCTAGACCAGGACCAACCTTTTTTAGAGATCTTGGAGACAGAGGTAACAGTTTAGGTTATTGATGTAATTAATATTAAACTCTTCTTTCCTGAGATTTCAATATATGGAAATTTTTGCTTGATGCCTAGGCTGCTAAATTAAATATTTTGTTGGAGCTATTTCAAACTCCTCTATTTTAGCTCCAGAAACAAAGATCCGAAAAAGGTGGGTGTGGGTGTGGGTGTGAGAGAGAGGGAGGGAGAGAGTCTATAGCCGCGATGGCGAACCTATGGCACCTGTGGCACGTGGAGCCATATCTGAGGGCACGCGAGGCGTTGCCCTATGTCAGCTGCAGTGCGCATGCGCGCGCTGGCCAGCTGATTTTCGGCCTTGGGGAAGGCCGTTTCCCGAACTTCCGGTTTGCCCGTTGGGCCGTTTTTCACACTCCGGAGGCTTCAGGGAGAAGAAAAAGATTCGCCATCACTGGTCTGTAGCTTGCCTTTGGTTCAGGGAAACTAGTATATAGATAATAACAATTCTGCAACTTAATTTGGCAGTACACTATAAAACATTGGGATTATTTAGGCTTCCTAAATCAGTATTGTAAGCCCTTTGAAATTAATCAAACTTGGAACACCAAAGACATGAATACTAGGCTCAGGTCGGAGACGTTTTCTCAAATTCCATTCTTGCTTGGGGCTGAGATTTCTCTTCCCTGACTGTTGCTTTGGTTGCAGCTCTTCCTCCTCTTCCTCAGGGCTGTTGTCATAGCCCAGTACACTAGTTTCTTTGAGAAAAATCTATGTGGTTGCTAAGGGTAGACACCGACTTGATGGCACATTATCAGTCAAAGGCTGAATGAACAAATCAAGTTCATTAAGTTCTGTTCCTTGTTTGAGTAGGAAGCAGTAGAAGATATCTGAGTGCATTTGTTCTCCAAAACATGGCAATGTTATGTGGTATTTAAAATTTGACACCCATGTCCAATGTCTGTATCATAAGTTGTGTCCCCTATGTTTAATGGAAGTGATAGCACAGAAAAGAATTTTTGAATATCAACATTTATTTGTCAAATTTATATAGCCACCATCTCACTAATATGACTCTGGGTGGCATACCATAAAACAATTAAAAAGAAATTTGAAATAATCATTAAAACAATTAATAAAATATAAATATTTATATATATTTATATATATTTATTATATTTGTATGCCGCCCAACTCCCAAAGGACTCTGGGCGGCTAAACATTTAACATTTCAGTAGAATTTCATATATATTGCAACCTTCTTAAGGGCTCCTCATTATCATGGGATCCCCAAATCTGAAAAAAACAACAACACATTTTTAGAGATTTCTGTAATTTTTTGAATAATTTTTATTTTGACCACCACAAAACAATTTTCATTTTCATTTAAAGGAGAAAAATCCTTGTTTGTAAGCAACTACGGTATAAGAAGAGGTATTAAATTCAGCTTTTATTGCTTTTTCCCTTGACACATTTTCTGAGCAAGTGAACTTTCTCAAATTTACAGTTATAGGGAGTTGTGCCTCCTGGTGAAATATTTTTAGATTTCCATTTTTTTATTCTACTTTCATTTTTTATGACTGTTTTAAGATCCCTTGTATTTTATTTATATTTTAGCTTTATTTTTTTTTTAAAGTAAAGGAGTCCATTTTACTCCGCTTGTCATTGCCGACTATAGGGGGTGGTGCTCATCTCCATTTTAAGGCCATTGAGCCAGAACTGTCCGAAAACATTTACGAGGTCATGTGGCCATCATGACATCAGGGAGCGCTGTTACCTTCCCACCAAAGTGGTACCTATTTATCTACTTGCATTTGTATGATTTCGATCTGCTAGGTTGGCAGGAACTGAGGCTAGCAGCCAGGAAAAAAATGTAAAATATGTTGTAGCTAATTAGGACTCTTAATTAGATTCAGAAAATAGTATTTTTATACTTTTTTAATTGGTGGCAATTTTACCTACATTTTGTTGAATTCAGAAGGGCAGGGACTCTCTAATAGAGTCTCATAAATGTATTGCATATTGCCTGTTTTGTGTAAGATGATAGTTGCCAGTAGTCACTAATACTGTAAAACCAGATAAAAGCATCTTATGCTTCTACATTATTTTACTACAATTGTATTTTTTGTTAAATCTATTTGTAGCATAGTCCTGGGAGTGCTAGGCTATCTCAGCAATAGTCAAAATCCAGGGGTGGGCTTCAAAAATTTTAGCAAGGGGTTCTCTGGCCGGTTGCTGGGTGGGTGTGGCCATGGTGGGCGTGGCCTAGTCAGCCTCCTGCACCACGGCGGGGGGGGGGTGTTGCCCTCCCCGGGCTCCGGAGGCTTTCCTCAAGCCTCCGGGAGGGCAAAAACGGCCTCCCCAGGCTCCGGAGGCCCTCTGGAGGCCGGAAATGGGCTCGTTTCTGGCCTTCCCGAACTTCCGGTAGGCCTGTTTTTCGCCCTCCCCGAGCCTCCCCGCGTGCCCTGCACTTACCTGGCATCCAAAACGGGCCGCATGGAGACTCCTGGGAGGGGAGAGACGGGATGGGCGGAGCCAGCCAGGAGTGGGATTTGGGTGTTCTCCGAACTGCACAGAATCTTAGCTAGAGATTCTCCCGAACCCCTGCGAACCCCCAGCAGCCCACCCCTGTCAAAATCCCATCACTTTTCACTTCCGTCCGAAATAGGACTGATTGTAAATTGTAGCTGGATGAGGCAACTAAATAATGGTTAGGATATAAAATTGGATGAAAATCCAGATTGAACTAGGAGCACTAGCGATACAGATAGACTTTAATAAACTATTTAAATTTTGTTCACTGTGCTGTGTTTCTCTGATGTTTCAAAGATGCCTGTAGTCCCACGAAATCAATCTCATCTATAAAGTTGCAGATCATGAAATGATATCAGTGCTATGGGGAAAGGTTTGGAGAGAGCACCTTCTCAGTGCTAGTATACAGTTTATTACAAAACTATAAACTGATGCAGGGGGGAAATCATTGACAGATGAGTAAGATGGGGGAAATTAGTGAAAGCAATGCAGTGGATTTGACTGTACACAAGTGCAAATGCAGCATCTATCAGCTATTTGTTGAAGTAGCTGCATCTCTTCTATGGCTGCAGCAGAAACTCTATGGTAGCTAACAATGTTGGATATAGATATAGCTATATGAGTTCCAACTGGTAGTATACATTCCTAGCTCTGAAGCACTTTCTTGAAACAGAATTTAAAAAAAAATACTGTGTAGCCCTGGAAAGCAATTTAACTCACAGTATGTTGTTAAGTAAAACTCTTAATATTTATCCTATAATCTTTCTGACTTCATGGATATAAGTTTTATGCATCCTTGAATTAACATAACAAGACTTATTTTATATCAGTTATGAACTATCACTAGCAGAATCCATTCATAGGAATTATTTAATGTGAGAATCCTGTGTGTTGGGGAAGTGGGGGAATCTCCTTGTCTATCAGTTAGTTAAATGTAAATCACAGAAATAACTTGCCAGTAGATGGTAGAGTTTAAACATTTGCTTTCAACATTTCTTCCATTATACAAGATGAGGGTTTTTTTGTTTGCACGTTAAACGTAGCTTGTCTTTGTGTGTGTGTGTGTGTGTGTGTGTGTGTTATTTATAAAAGATCTTTTTAAAAAATTCTAAAAGTGCTCTTACTGGGGGGATGCTTCAAATTCTTTTCTTTAACCCATACACTTTATATACTTCTCTATCTTTAGCTGGCATGTTGGTATTTTGACAATTGCATCTTGTGTTTGTTCAGGCTCTTCAGTAGGCCTTTCAAAGGGAAATGTTGGAATTTTCCTTCAAAGGGGGAAAGAAAAGACACTTTCACCTTGCAGAAAGGATGTGTTCAGGTTTTTTGGGTTTTTTTAGAGCCTGTTCCTGGCTTTATGCCCAGCAGTTCTATCAGTGCAATCTAGCAGCTTGCCAGCTTTGTGTTGGTCTATTCCCCCTGAGACTTAAAGAAAATCTGGTCTTCACATTTCGAAGACAGCCAAAGGATGAAATACTTTGATCCTTCAGAGCAACCTTAGCGAAGGTCTCCTCCCAAGTACTAAATATGACAAAGCACACTTAATTTATTCATTCTTTGTATAAACACTGAATATTTTCTGTAAAAACTCAAAAAGATTTAGAAGAGACTTTCTATTAATTCCAAATAAACCAAGTCTTTTAATAAGACATCAGCATGACGGGAATTGTACAGCAGTAGAATGGGGCTTGAAAATCTGATTTTCCTGAAAACTAATTGATATTGCTTTTTTTTTAATAGGTAAAGAGCATTAAACTAAAGAACTTTTATAAAAATGTGCAAGGAGTGCTATAAACAAAGCACATCAATGTGCTGAGGACTACCAAACTAACCTTTCAATCTTGTATTTCAGGATTGATTTCCTACACAGAGTACCTCTTTTTGTTGACAATACTCACAAGTAAGTATTTTGATGGTGACTGTGCTTTGCAATTTAAATAAATGTTAATCACTATTGTTAGCTCCTTTTTATTTGTATGATCCAGTGCAAAACTCAGCTGATAAAGATATGAACTTCTTAGAGTAATAATTGGTTACATGCACACTGAGAAATATAGAAAAAGACTCATTCTACAGATGAGTCTTAGAAAGTGAAGGCATCTTAAGCTTGCCTTTCCTTATTTTAATGTCTAGGCAAGTTCATATTGTGATGGATCCCTGAGATATCTAGGCCTCAAGTTGTTCAGTGCTTTAAAAGTCAAAATCTTAAATTGCTCCCAGAAAAGGTATTTTAATAGAAATATAATAAGTTCTTGAGGTCTGTCCTCTCTATCATATTTTATACTAAAAGAAGCTTCTGGGTGCACTTCAAGGGTAGCTCCTTGTTGCAATGATATCTTGAGGGAGATGGGTGGTCTAGAAATGCAATCAATCAATCAATAAGTGCAGTTTAGGCATGGCTAATTATTGCCAAGTCAAGCTAGCATACATGCAGTACTAGTACACTTACATAATTTTTACAAAAGCAGTGTTTAACACTGCTGTCTTGTGGGGGTACACAAAGAAAATCTATGGAATCAATTATCACTTCTAGATGGTGAATTTCCTCTTTGGGGAACAATGCATACTTGTGTCGATTCCACTTTCCTATTAAGCAAGCCCTTGGTGGTTGGGTTGGATTAAATTTCAATTTATGTATCTGTATGGCCTCTTTCTGCCTCTTTTCTGTTCCTTGAAAAGACCTTCCCAAGCCTGAAGAGAGTGGGAGAAAACCTGTTTAGGGATGTCAGTGTTCAAATACACTATTTTCCATTCCACCTGTTAGCACCTTCCTAGATCATGGGAATAGTTGGAAGAGAGTAAGCACCAGCTTCCTTCCAAATGGCTCAGAACTATAATTCTCAGAATTGCTAGCAGTATCTCCAAGTCAATTGAGAAAAGATAAAAGATGAAGCCTATTTAGAGTCCTAAGGATTCATCTCTCTGGTTGAATAGCCTTTGGTAGGGTTTGTCTGTCTTGGCATCTGCCTCCCATGGTGATTTAAAGAAAAAAAAATACGGGCTGTTACTATTTTGATAAAGTTAAATATTATTTTTATGGCCAACACCCAAATATAATTTCTGTTAATAGCCAATGCGAATATCTGATACTCTCATCCTAAAAATATTGTCTGCATAATTAAATGGAAGAGTGTGGGGCTTTTCTTTGAACCTCCCATATTTTATAAATACATATCATTAAAGCTGCCTCATATCAGATAAGAATGTCATCTGGTGAGCTGCACGAGCTGCTTTAGCTCCTATACCTTCTGTGGGGCTGCCTCCTTATCAACCTGTTGCAACATATGGTTTGTTTCACTGCTTTATCGTTTTGCTTTATCCTCCAATAAACTAATAGGCCCCATATGCAGTGTTACTGACTCAAAATGTCTACTTAATAAAATTCAGTGGCCATTCTTAAATCATTAATTAAATACGACTAAGGCCTAAGCAATAGACTGTAGATACCCTGTTTGTGAAATATTTATTGATATTCATGAATATACTGAGAATTGTAGGGATTTTAGTTGAAAGTTTTAACTAAAAATTTTAAACTTGGTAGGCTCCACTGCAATATATAATTCTAGAAATGTCTGTGTGTGTGTGTGTAAAAGTTTAAATGAACATTTCATTTTCCCTGAGGTTCTTTATGTATTCTTAGAGGATCTTAACGCTGTCACTGAAATAGCTGGGATCTCTTTCCCTTTTAATTGGTTTTGCTATCACATTGGTTCAGTTGAAACAATCTCTATTTGATTCTCCAAACTTTGATTTATGGGGCTTCTTTTTAGTAACACAAACTCTAATTTAGGGCATTCCCATATTATGTATAGAATTTGTAATACGTATTCTTAAAAATAGCAATCAAATTGGGTAAATCTTTCATTTTGTGGTACTTGGTTTTGTAGATACTCAATACTCTCTGCTAGCAAATCTCGAAATGGTTTAAAAAATGGCTTCATATCCACCTGTTTATGTGATAAATTTATATCCCATCTTTACTCCAGGAGCTTGAGATTGCATCCATAAACTCCTACAGCCAATTTTTCCCACAAAAACAATCTCTGAGAGTAGGTTGGTATGAGAGTGTGTGAATGATCCCAAGTCACCCATTGAACTTCCATGGTTTAGGATAGCCTTGAACAAGGGTCTCCTGGTCTCAGTTCATTAGCTATTACACTACACAATTTTCTTGTATATAAATCTGGAGGCATGTGTCTATTTATAGAGTATCAGACAGTATCACTTGCATGTAAAGTTTTTTTTTTTTTTGAACACATCTATTATTTATTGTAGAACCACAGACTGGATTTCATATTGCTTTTAAAATGTTGGATGCAGATGGCAATGAACAAGTGGAGAAAAAAGAATTCTTTAAGGTATGGTTTTAAACAATTGATCAGTTGCCCTTGACGGCTGGGGGCAGGGGTGAAATGCTCCCGGTTCGGGCGTGCCTGCCAGTGGTCGGAGAGCTGGTAGCGACGGCAGCGCGAGGCTTCGCCCACCCGCCCAGACGCCGCCATTTGGGTTCTTTTACCCTCTGCGCATGCGCAGAACGCTTTCCGCATGCGCAGAAGGTAAAAAAACCCAAATGGCGGCATCCGGATGGGTGGGCGAAGCCTCGCGCTGCCGTCGCTACCGGCTCTCCGACCACCGGCAGGCACGCCCGAACCGGGAGCATTTCACCCCTGGCTGGTGGTCATGAGATCTGAGTCCAAGCCGTTTGAAGGGCATCAGAGCCATATAGCTACTAAGCATTTCTTCCTCTGCTTTCGAAGTTCCAATTCTAAGTCATGAATATTATCTTAAAACTATAAACCAGAATAAATTTTTACTGAGGTGATAATAAATGTATGTCAAACACGCCCTTCTATTTTTGTTTATTATTGATGTGCAGTGTTTAGTATTACGTTTGGAGGCAAAACAGTTAGTTCAGTTTGTGCTCATCTCATATGCAAGTAAGATAATGCTCCGAATTTTCCAGTCCAGACTTCAACAATATATGGAAAGAGTGCTGCCAAAAGTACAAGTAGGATTCAAAAGATCACATACCTAAGATCACATTTGTTTGTTTGTTTGTTTGTTAAATTTATTTGCCTCTTATCTCACCATGGGGCTTACAATAATGAAAAAGAAGAAAAATGAAAGGAGTGTAAACAGAAGTAAAATAATAGAACAATAAAATAAACAATGACAAAGGAACACAATGAGAATAATACATCAGTACGATAAGCAAAAAGATGGATGGGTGGAGAAAAGAGAGTGGGGGGTTTGTGAAGTCTGCCATCAATTTAGCAGCCACCTCCATCATGGAAATCCCCCATCTGGTCCCCAGGCCAACCGGCAGAGCCAGGTCTTTTGGCTCTTGTGGAAGGATAAGATGGTGGGGACAGATTTTACTTTAGAGGATAAGATATTCCAAAGGGCAGGTGCTGCAACAGAGAAGGCTCTTCTTCTGGATTGTGATAGTCAAAGTTCTTTGACCGATGACATCCAAAGTAGGCCGCCTCTGCTGGAACTAGTAGGACAGGGGCACTAGGGACATAGCTAACGTCCTATGGATAGAGCCGCTGTGGTGCAGTGGTTAGAGTGCAGTACTGCAGGCTACTTCTTCTGACTGCTGGCTGCCTGCAATTTGGCAGTTCGAATCTCACCAGGGTCAGGGTTGACTCAGCCTTCCATCCTTCCGAGGTGGGTAAAATGAGGACCCAGATTGTTGGGGGCAATATGCTGACTCTGTGAACCGTTTAGAGAGGGCTGTAAAGCACTATGAAGCACTGAAGCCTCCAAAATGGCCTCGATCAGGCTAGCTGTATAATAAATGTATTACTTGGAACCCTGACAGAAGCGGTATATAAATCTAAGTGCTATTGCTATTGCTAATGAAAGAGGCAAGATTTGGGACTGTCTAAAAGACAATTATGGAAAGCCCTTAAAAGTATGAGCGTGCCAAGTAACATCATTTGCCTATTAAATTTATATGATGAGTATCCATTTGAATGGAATACGGGTTAACTAAAAGCTTCATAGTAGAAAAGAGATGTATCGGAGTTGTATATCATCTTGTTTATTTAACATTGTATGCATAGTATATCATGACAAATGCTGAAGTAGCAAAAATAGACATTGGAATTAAAATTGCTAGGAGAAACATCAGCAACCCCAGACAATTGGAAATGAGGGAGACTTAAGGAATCTCCTGGTGAAGGTGAGCAAAGAGTTTACTGCTCAGTATTTGGAAAAGAAACTAAGGTGATATCAACAGTCATTGCCATCCTACTGTAAACAAGTGGGGAAAAAGCTGAAGTAATAACAGACTTTATCTTCCTGATTCAGAAACTCAGAATGATGGTAACTGTAGCCATGAAATAAAAAGACAGTTGCTCCTTGGGAGAAGGACTGTGATAGATCTAGACAAAGTGCAGAGACATCTCACTGACAGCAAAGCTATATATTGTCAGGGACATTATTTTCCCAGTTGTATCATGTGGATAAGAAAGCAGGATCATCAGAAAAGCTGGGGGGGGGGGACTTGGAAAGAATAACTTGGAAAAAACTTGGAAAGAATAACTTGCATAGCAAGAAGAACAAGTATTTCGATATTAGATGAAATAAAACAGATCTCACCAGAAGAACTAATAATGAACCTAAAACTTAAACATTTTGGACATCTAATGTAAAGAATGAGACCCTGACTCTTGGAAAAATTGAAAACAATCAGAAAGAGGCTGACACAAGCCAAGGTTTTAATTTTTACTATGGATGTTTTAAATTTATCTGTGTTTAAATTTGTCATGGAAACTGGTGAAAATTGATTTGAATTGCTGCAGGATATAAATGTGATAAATGAATAAAGCCCTAGATACTATAACACAACCATGATCTCACAAGAATTCAAAAGAAGCCTTTACTAACAGGCAATATGATGATATCCATCAGATCACACCGAGCTGGAAGTGACTAAAAAGCTGAATAACAAAAACAAATTTAGGAAAATATTGCTTTTTCCAACCTAACCTGTCAGACTTTCTTTTAACTTTGGATGTGAGGAATCAAAGGTACATTTTAAGGTTTATAATGTACAGGTAGTCCTCAATTTATGACCGCAATTGGGACCAGAATTGCAGCCATAAGTTGCTGCAGTTTTTAAGTCGAGTCACCATGTGACTGGACTGATTTTACAACCATTTTTACTGTGGTCATTAAGTGAATCACATAGTCATCAAGTGAATCCAGTTTTCCCAATAGACATCTTTTACTGGAAATCATTAAAAAAAAAAGGTTGCAGATTGCAATTATGCGACTTACAGGACCCTGCAGCCATTTGTAAATGCGGTCCAGTTGCCAAGCATCTAAGCTGCAATCAAATGACCGCAGGGGCTATGCAATAGTCATAAGTGTAGGCACAGGCTATAAAACACTTTTTCTGAGCGTTGGAACTTCAAACTGTTGTTAGATGAACAGTCATAAGTCAAGGACTACCTGTGGGAGATGTAAGGAGAGATCATTTTTATCATTTAGAAAGAAGGTCATATGTTCCTTCTCTCACAAATGATAAACATAAGCACTTCTAAGCACCTTTAAATCCTGCACTTTCTGGTTCTAACCTTGCTGTTATCATAAATAATAAATTTTATGTTCTTTTATTTTTGCTATCCATTTGAGGACCGGTGTTAACATCTTTGAAAGGTAGGGGGGCTTAGCAGTGCTATACTGTACTCAGTTTCTTTTCGCTTACATGATGAGAAATGTTTTACCAAAAAAAAAAAAAAAAAAAACAAAAAGGACATTTTTTTTTTTTTTTTTTTTTCAATTAAAATATGAAAAATATTTTAAAAAAAAAAAAAAAAAAAATTCTGCCAGGAGTCTGCTGGATGATTACTTTGGGATTTAAAGCAATAAGCAAATGCAGCTTTTGATAGAAAACTTTTGAATCTAAAACCTGTTTTTATTTTATAGACAGTCATGATTATTTAATCATTCTGGCTTTTTAAAAGAAAACACAGCTTTGTATCAAACACATATCAATGTTTTGACTATTCAGAATGTTTAAAATGCACTCTTTCAATAGGTTTTTAAAAGAGCTGCAATCTACAAAGTGAGATCATTTTTATTCAGTAATGACTGTTTTAATTTAGAGTTGATGTCCATGGTATCTAGTGAAGGCCTTTCTCACTGCTACTGCCTGAGAATCTTTATCTAGAAATGGCAGGGGTAGAATAATATTTCCTGCAGGCCCAGGAATGTGGCTTGCCAGTTAATTTTCCTCGTCAAATTGATAGTATTGTCCCATACTTCAGACAGGAAGAATAAGCAAAAGAGAAATTAGGCTTCATAAGGCTGCTTAGTAAACTGTCTGAAGAAAAAAATTGAACTGGAGAATTCTTGCCCTCTCTATGTAAGCTCTCATTTAACTTTGAGATAAACCTCTTAAATCAATGGTATATAAAAGCATTTATCTGATTTTACTTTTCTCTGAAGCTATGCTGCCCTGCTTAAACTTATGTTATATTTCTGTATGTATTTTAATATGTTTGTAATAAAGTCATTGTGCAACTAATTCTTCCCATCATATGCCTAATACACACACTCCCATGTCTCCAAAGAATCGGGACCTTCCCAAACAGTGTGGACTGTGGATTGGTTCTCTGGGTTAAGGACAGTGGTGGGTTGCTACTGGTTCGCCCCAGATCAGGCGAACCGGTAGTGGCAGTGGTGGGAGGCTCCGCCCACCCGCCCGGACGTCTCTGCGCATGTGCAGAAGCGCCGCACGCGCGCGCTCCCAATAGCGAACCGGTAGTGAAGATAATTGAACCCACTACTGGTTAAGGAGGATAATCAAGGCTGGGGAAAACACAAACAGGGATTATTCAAACAAAGCTTGAATCTATAATCCTTGGAAATGATGAGTGTAAAGCTAATTTTTGTGGGTTTCAAGAATTAATTTCAATGAGCGAGCAGGTTTTCTTGTGACCATATTCATTCATAGAAAATCCTGAAATAAAACATTCCTTCCTGCCCCTCTCCTTCCATCAATGTGAAGATAGTTCTATACTTGGGCTTCCTATCACACCTTACATTTACTTTGTAATTCATGTATAATTTATACATTCTATGCTTGTTTAGTGTTCTTATACAAAAGATTTTCTATGTAGAGACTTTCATAATAAATAAAGGAAGCCTCAATCTTTGTAACCTCATTAAATATTCTGTATATGCTGTGGGAATGTCCTGCCCACACTCAGAAAAATAGAAGATAATAAATCTACTTTCGTTTTAGCTTCAGAAAATAATTGGAAAGCAAGATGAGTTTAAAACAGCTTCAGAAGATGACATCCTGTCTCAGGTAGGTACCAGTCCAAGGAAGATTCATATGAATTTTTTTATGCATCTATATAACTTTTCCTCTGTTAAAATATTTGTGAGGTTTATTTATTTACTTAGTCTATGTAAATAGTAAATAAAGTAATGACTGAAGTTTTTTCCTAAGATACTTTTCTAATTTGAGGAAATTCATAGTTCAGGTGAAGGTTATATAATAAGGATAAAAGAGAGATTTATGGATCATCACCACAAAAAAAGACATTATGTTGTGATAATGTATATTAGGCATTAATGCCTACTGGTAGTTCTTTGGTTTTGGTTTTTGGGTGCTTCAATCATTCTTCACTCTTGATGACTATAGACATGCTCATGATTTTTGTTAGAACATTTTTCAGAAGATGTTTGTCATTAGTTGAGGACAAGTTAAGGAGAATCAGTGGAACAGCTTGCCATCAGAAGTTGTAGGTGTTTCATCACTGGAGGTTTTTAAGAAGAGACTGGACAGTCACTTGTCTGAAATGGTATAGGGCCGTGATGGTGAACCTATGGCACGCATGCCACAGGTGGCACGCGGAGCAATATCTGAGGGCACGCGAGGCGTTGCCCTATGTCAGGTCCAGTGCGCATGCGTGCGCTGGCCAGCTGATTTTCGGCCTTGGGGAAGGCCGTTTTCACCCTCCAGAGTGCGAAAAACGCACCAAAGGGCAAACCGGAAGTTCGGAAAAACAGACTTCCGGTTTGCCCGTTGGGCCGTTTTTCGCCCTCCGGAGACTTCAGGAGGCTTCCCTGAAGCCTCCAGAGTGCAAAAAATGGCCCAATGGGCAAACCGGAAGTCCGTTTTTCCGAACTTCCAGTTTGGTCATTGGGCTGTTTTTCGCACTCCGGAGAATTCAGGGAAGCCTGAGGGTGAAAAATGGCCCAACGTGAGGGCGCATGCGCAGTGTGGCGCGTGTGTGGTGCGCGTGGGGAGTATGTGTTGGCACACACGCGCGCTAGCACGCGCACACACTCCCATTTTTGGCACGCAAGAAGAAAAAGGTTCACCATCACTGGTATAGGGTCTCCTGCTTGAGCAGGGGGTTGGATTAGAAGACCCTTCCAGGTCTATTTTGATTGATTGATTGATTGATTGATTGATTGATTATCTTCTTTCTAGAGCTGAGAGGGAGTGACTGACCCAAAGTCACCCAGTTGGCTTTGTGTCTCAGGCATGACTAAAATGGTCTCAAGTCTCATGTCTTTAACTACTACGTATAGCAAACTACTATAACTATCTAAAATTTAATATAATTAATATATTTTAAATTTCTCCAGTTACAATTGTATAAATAATATAAAACTTACAAAAATAATAAAAACCTTATAGTTGTTCAAGTTGGAAGGGTCCACAGTAGGTTATTGCACCTTGACAACATTGGCTAATGTTTTTTAAAAAATCATTGGACCTGATTAATACTTGGATGGGAGACAATGAACATATCCTAGCATACCCTAGTCCAGTGGTTCTCAACCTTTCTAATGCCGCGACCCCCCGCCCCGCGCGGGATGAGGTGACAAAGGGGGCGTGGCACCATAGGTGAAATGCTCCCGGTTCAGGCTTGCCTGCGGGTCGCCAGACAGCTGATAGCGACAGAAGCGGGAGACTTCGCCCGGACGCCGCCATTTGCGTTCTTTTACCCTCTGCGCATGCGCAAAGCGTTCTACGCATGCGCAGAGGGTAAAAGAACCCAAATGGCGGCGTCCGGGTGGGTGGGCGAAGTCTCCCGCTTCTGTCGCTATCGGCTGTCCGGCGACCCGCAGGCACGGCCGAACCGGGAGCATTTCACCCCTGCAAGTGACGGTGGCACCAAGATGGCGGGCTAACGCGCGCGGCGACCCCTGTGAAATGGTCGTTTGACCCCCAAAGGGGTCGCAACCCACAGGTTGAGAACCGCTGCCCTAGTCTATATGGAGAAGTTGAAAAAACATCCCACAGGAAAACAGTAACCAATTATATGGACATGGTATTACAGGCTTTGCAGGATGAGAGGAATAATTTCATTCAATGGGTTTAGTAAATTCTTCTAATGCATTCTAGAATTTTCAGTATAATTCCATTATGTGCTCCCACCGGCTTAGTTTTACAGACACTCCATATACTGTACATGTTTCATTTATTTCTTTTGTTTATTAATGCTGTTTATTAATGTTATAATTATTACCAGTTGAGCCCATAAATATTGACCTCCACCATCTATCATGACTTTGGTCAATGCTGCTTGTGATCACGTTGTCTTTTTTTTTTTTTGCAAATGTACTAAATTTGCAGAAATTCCATTTTCCATTATGGAATCTCCTTAGGATAACATTTATTATGTTATGTATTTTTTTTTACTTTAGAAACTACATTTAATAAAAGCTTCTATATTTCATTACTGACTTTTTCCTTAATTTAAAAACATGGTAAAACAGCTTGGTTTTCTGTTGCAATCAAAACTGGTTGCAGGTTTTGTAACTGCAAAGCCAGGAGTTCAGCACCTTGCAAGCTTCAATGTGTTTCTCCTCCCTGATTTGCAAATTCCAGACATTTCTTTCCACCCCACATCTCTGGGATCTGCATGAGACTTGCAAGTTGCCTAGTTCTTTATGGGGAGTGAGAGAGTCAAGGGGCAAATTGAATGCCATTAAATCTCAGCAAATTTTCAACCCCCAGCTATGAAAAGGGTGGCCACATTTCTGCTGCAAGCAAAGCTCTCACTACTAGTATCTTTGTTATTTACATTGTTAACTTGTCTTCCTTTTTTGCTAGATTTTACACTGTACAAGGGTTTGTGGCAGTAGGTAAATATTTCTGAGTTCAGCATCAAATAAAAATTAAGGCTAGAGGCTCTAGCTCAGTCTTCGTTTGAGAATTGGCTCCCCTGTCCACAAAAAGGCCACACAGTAAAAAAAAAAAACACCTATCCTAGGAGATTGGAGGAAAGGGAAAGACATCTTAGCTGGCCTTTCAGTAAATTTTGTAACTAGGCAGCCTGCATCATCATAGCAGATGTTTTGCAAGAGTACCTACAATGTTTCTCGCAAAATTCCAAATATTTTTACCAGTCAAAAGAGTTCCCCGCCTCTGTTGCAGAGTATTGTATTTAATTTAGCAATTGCATCAATGCCAAGTGTAGCATGTTAATACTGAACTTAATATGTATATTTTCAGTTACAAAAGTCAGTGAAAAAATACAGCATTCACAATAAGCTATTTTAAGTGACCTAAACGTGGCCCGTTTTACTTAGTTTAGTGGAAAGTAACATCGGACAAATGAGTGCTATCCCTTTTCCCATAAAGTGTGTTGTTACTTGCGCAATAAGCATGATACATATAGCAATAGCACTATAGCAATAGCACTTAGACTTATATACCGCTTCACAGTGCTTTACAGCACTCTCTAAGCGGTTCACAGAGTCAGCATATTGCCCCCAACAATCTGGGTCCTCATTTTACCCACCTCGGAAGAATGGAAGGCTGAGTCAACCTTGAGCCTGGTGAGATTTGAACCGCTGAACTGCTGAACAGTCAGCTGAAGTAGCCTGCAGTACTGCACTCTAACCACTGCGCCACCTCGGCTCTTATAGAACTAACACAACTTGTAGATAATCCTAAAATTCAAATAACCACTAGAATTTGAATCCATGAATAGATCTCTGTCTCATCTTTCTTTTTCAGCAGAAGAAAAGAGACAGAGGTCATGTAGATGTCATAAGGAGGGTACTGTTGAAATCCCTGTGGATTCCATGATGCTTAGTGTGTTGTTGTGTTCAAAGAAATGCCACTTAGTCTAAGTGATGAAAGAAAATTATAATGTACAAATCCCTCACTTTGCATAGTTTCAACCTTCTGAAAAAAATGAAATAACTGAAATACAGAAATACATTCCTTGATTTCTCTTAAGCATTTTTACTAAAGGAAAAAATCAACTATATATGAATTATTTATTTCTCTTGAATAAGAAATAGATGAATTCATGTAGCTATTAGGTTCATATTTTGGCATATCTAACTGCATAGGTAAATTTTGATATATAAATTTAGAACTCTTTATTTTTTTACATTTTTCTAAAGTAAGTGTAGTTTTCCCAGGTAGAGATAAATACGTACTGGAATCAGTGCTATTTATAAACTGTAAATATTCACTTGCAAGTATCACAATAAATATTTTAAGAGGTTTTTTTAAAAAATAATAGAATCCTGGAGTACATTTAAAAAAGTTGCATTAATAACTGACAAAATACTTGCTGTAATGATTCATTTGAAATATTTTTCTTCACTGATAAGAATAGAAATAATATTTTAAAAGTAGCTGCAGTTGTGATACAGTGCTTCCTTATGTGAATGTTTCTTTTTTGGAATGAGACTTGACTAACTCCTAATAGAACTCTTCTTGAAACCTGTGTGATCAACATTAAAAACTAATAATAATTTTTTTCATATACCCATTGGAAATGGGGCTAAAATATTCTGATATTTCTTTTGAAATTGTCCGTGGGAACTGCATACATGTCCATACAGCAAAACCCTATATTATAAAAGAGAAAGCGATTTTTAACACCAAGATAGAATTTGGGAAAGTTGTTATTTGAAGTCTGATCAAACTGAGAGTGATCATATTATAATAATAAATTGCTACATTTTTACGAAGCCCTCTTCCTTCATTTAAAGTTCATCTTGGATTTTAGTTTGCATTGTTCAGGGTAAACAATTACATCTTTTGCTTCAGTTATTTACAACAGGATTACAAAAGTACAAATACACCTGGAGGTATTCCACCAAATGTTAACTCCTGATTTGTTTTTACATGCTTGCAGGAATCAGAAATGGAAGGTGCTGATATCAACACCATGTTACTGGTCCATTTTTTTGGAAAAGGAGGAAAAGATAAACTTCAGTATTCGGAATTCCAAAGGTAGTGTTATAAAATCTTTGAATTGGGCTTACATATTTAAAACAGTTAATCCTGGATAAGGATTATGATCAACAGGTTTATGAGGCCAAAGCAGAATATGGGTTTAGTACTCTTTTAAAACTTATTCCAGATTTGTCAGGTGGTTAACCCAATACTTCTAAAGGCAAAGGGAACTAAGGATTTAATAATTTAAACTCTCAAAGCATGAACATCTTTGGTAGATGACTTCAAGTCCACATTCCACTTTTCTGGTTTGCATTGATATTTGGGGCAAAAAAACACGACAAACTGGGATGCATGATGAAGTTGCTTTTAATTAACGTCAACTACAGGTGCTCCTTGACTTAACAACTTGGTTTACTTAGTGACCATTCGAAGTTACAATGCCACTGAAAAAAGCGACTAACCACTGGTTCTCACACATATGCCCATCGAAGCATCCTCACATGATCAGAATTCAGGCGCTTGGCAACCAGCATGTGTTTATGACAAGTGCGGCATCCTGAGGTCATGTGATTTGTGACCTACAAGCAAAGCTAATTGGGGGAAGTTGGATTAACAACTTCATGACTCACTTAACAACAGTGAATCACTTAACAACCATGACAAAAAAGGTCATAAAATTGAGTATGGTTCACTTAACCACCACCTAGCTTAGCAATGGAAATTCTGGTCCTAATTGTGGTTGTAAGTCAAGGACTACTTTGTATCATCCTGTTCTGTTCTTTATTGCAAGATGTAAAAAGTTACTTTGGAATCTCATCCTGATTTTTATAGCCTTTTAAAAATATTTGTCATATCTTTTACTTCAGAAGGATCCCAAATAACTTTCCATATTTGGGACACTGTGGGAATTGCATTAGATGTTATGTCAAGATAGTGTTTCCCTCTGGAATGCTTTAATAGAACTAATTTCTACAGTGCTATTCCCAGAAAATGCCTAGACTAAGTTCTTACTTTTAGACATTTAATAAAACAAGTCATGCTTAACTAATAATAGAGATTCTGATTATCTTCATCTGTCTTTTATATAGATTATTACAATTCTACATTTTATTCTATCTTTTTAATGTCATGTTGTGCTTCAGGTCAGGATTGTAATATGATTTGTTTTAAATTAAACATTTCTTACTCAACACTTAATTAAAATGAGCATTAGTTGATCCTGTATTGGGAATAAACTCTTATAATGCTATTTTTAAAAAAGAGACTGTTTAAATGCAGACAAAAAGCCCTGTATCCTTGGAAATATAAGACTTGAAGCTATATGACTTCTACCTTGAAAAATGCTGAAGAAAATATCCTACTTAGTAATATAAATAAATTTAATATCGGTCCTTTTCTTTGAGGAATCTTCTGCAAATGGGTCGCTCTGCTTGAATCCTATTACGTTTTCCTCAGGACTACTTTACTTGCTAATATTCATAATTATTTTCCTAACGGTTACCATCTGCTGAAAAACATAGCTTGAGATATATTTATATCAGGTTAGGCAGAAGCACATGAAATACAGTCATCTAGATATACATTGAGAAAATAAGAATACTTTGTGATCCAAATTTCGGATCAAGAAGTGTTTATTTGTGAAGTCTTCATAATTGAAGCACAAAATATGACTGTATGAGGAAATAAAATGTTATTTTGTTTTTCTTAGACTCCAATAGCACCTTCTTTCTAATTTGGGATCTGAGTGAAAATGATTCTCAGTAAATTTTGAAAATATGGCATACAGTCACTTGTAACTGTCCCAAACCATTGATGTCTACTATACGTTCTATCATCATACAAAAATTCTGATTCTCAGGTGCAAGGCTTTAGATTTTTATTCTGCCTGTCTATTTTCCACACAGCAACCCTGTGAGTTGGGTTGGGCTGAGAAAGAGTGACTGGCCCAAAGCACCCAACATTTCTTCATAACAGTAAAAACAATACCCATCAGTTTGGGCATATTTTGACCAATGTCAAACCGAGTGAAACCCAGTCCAATTTTATCCCAGATTTGCTTACCTTATTCTATGCAAGTGAGGATTCTTTTTGTCTAGTCACTGCCTTATTAATAAGCATATTGTTGCCCATATTACACCAATACATGAAATATATTGATAATGCTCACAATTTAAATAGTTTGGCCAAAGCATTGTACTGAATAGGATACAAAGACAGGTGTATCTTTCCAAAGAACAATTGAGAGGCTTCATCCATTTGGCTCAGTACTGGCCCTTTTTACTTTAAAATTCCTCTTATGTGTATCCAATGGTATCTTTGCGCCATTGGAACCTCTGCAGAGTTGCTCCTTTCTGTGTTATAGATGTAAATATTTGAAAGCAAAGACATTGGAAAGAAAAGAAGAGATTGGACAACCATTTGTCTGAAATGGTATAGGGTTTCCTGCTTGAGCAGGAGGTTGGACTAGAACAGGGGTATCAAACTCGTGTCGTCACGGCATCATCACATGATGTATCGTGACTTTTCCCCCCTTCGCTAAACTGGGCATGGACATGGCCAGCGCATGACGCATCCGGCCCGCGGGCTGTGAGTTTGACAGCCCTGGGACTAGAAAGTCCTTTCCAACTCTTGTTATTTTGTTGTTGTTAAGCCTAAATCATTTAGATCACAGGTGTCAAACTCGCAGCGTCACGTTGCCGTCACGTGATGTTTCGTGATGTTTTTCCCATTCGCGGAGCTGGGGTGGGCATGGCCTGCACGTGACGCATCCGGCCCGTGGGCAGCCAGTTTGACACCCCTGATTTAAATGGAATTCATAATACAACTGCTTCTTTCGCAATCAACAGAACATCAATGCTAGTGTAAGAAGCAGCCACATTCACAACTCACATACAGTATTCATCTGGTTAATCCTGAATTCAGAAATGGATCCTATTAGTTTTACTCAGTATGATCAATCCTCTTTTAAACATGCAAAGCACTTCTTCCATTCATCTCACAAAAAGAAACCTGGTGGTTTTCATCATGTCTGTTCCCTCATTCCTTTATTTTGTTATATTTTTGCTTAGACATAGCAAGCCTAAGAATCTGGAACAGTCAAAAACTTGTAATACAGTTGGTCATAATCAAGTTATTTTCCTAGTGGATATTAGTGGATATTAGTGGATAGTAGATAGATACTACTATCTAGAATGTTTTACTCTCAGCTAAAACCTAAATAGGAGTTTCTGGAAATGGATGAGAAATTCATTTAGTTCTCATTCCAGTACAAATTTATCTGATTAAAATTTTCCAAATCAAAATTTAGTTATTCTCCGGTATTTGTAAATTTCTGAATGTTGTGCTACAACTTTTGAACAAAGTGCAAAGCTGGATAAATGGGCACAAAAAGATGTATATTGCTGAAAGTAGCGAAATGCATTTTACATGGGAATTTAATTGCAGAATAATAATATTAGAAAAATATGCACGCAAATCATGCAAACATTGTATCTAACTTTGATTTAAAAATAATGTAGAATAGTGGAGAGATGACGTTAAGATAGGAAGAAGGAGAAATTCAGATTTGGCCATGCCTAATGCCACAAAAACTTGCCCTTCCATGGATTTAGGATATGCTCCAGGTGTGCGAGAAAATAAGTTTTTGATGCGCTTAAATTCTCAATGTGTTCATTTCCTTTGCTCCTTTTTCTCAAGGTACAGTGGGGTCTTTAACTGTGTTAAATCCAGAATGCACCAGTAAAAGATTGTTTGCATTTATAGTGTGAAATGGAATGTCTCAGGTAATTACGGTAGATAAAATCCTGCATTGATCCAATGAGGCATAACACTGATTATTCTGTGTACCCACTACGTTCAACAAATGTAGGTTAAAGACCTCTGCCTACCGCACAGATAGAAGCTTGTAATCAAAATTGGACTCCCACATTTTGCTCTTAGAGCTGTTAGGATAAGTATAGGGTTTTATATAGGTAATTTTTCAACAGAGGCATTTCTTTTTCATGCATTTGGTATGTGTCTCCTTATCACTGCCCACATATATCCACAATCCATCTGCATTGTGACATGACAGTATAGTTTGTTTTAATTCACAGAAAGGTGAATGAAAGGATCAGTGTCTATTTTTCTTTAAAGCTCTGTGGAGATATCACTTTTCACATTATTTTATTTGTAAGTAACTCAAGCACATCATTTCTGGGGTTCTGTTGTTCAGGAAAAATGTGATTTCTATCTCATAGTTTTTCACATTTCTACCTCACATGGGAGGCTATTGTTGGCTTTTTGATCAAAGTGCCATGATGTTTTTACAACAGATGACTGATGAGCTGTACAGACATAGATCATTGTCAAAGGCAGAGGAGAAAATGATGGTAAATGCTTTTATCATTTTCCAAGTTCTTGTTTAAAAGGCTTTCCATTGATCAGCGGAGTAGCCAGAGAAAGCAGGAGTGATTACATTTGATTAGGCTGCTTTAAAACCTGTCACAGAAGCTTAGATATTGTTAACTATGTAATTTACATTCCTTAAAATGATGTGGATGGGGGAGGGGGGAAAGATTCATTCATAAGGCTTAATGGTGCTTATGTATGCTTAAGAGATTTTGTTTTTTCAAAATACTGAAATGAAATGTAGGCTTTATTATTTAGTCTTTCACTTTTCCTGTTGATTTGTTGTTCTTTGCAACACATAATTTAAAGTTAGCATGCAGAAGTGACTTTAAATCATGCTACACAGCAAGTCTTCTGTATAGCAGATCATTACACGGGTTGTGACTTCTACTTCATGATGCACTTGATTCATTTTATTTATTCTCTACCATTAAGAAGGCAATTTGCCTTATATGCATGTTATGGATTTCATGCTGGCAATAAAGCTTTTAAACTAGCATTGTTTTTTCCCCCAAAGCATATGCAAAATAGGAAGGGAAATTGAAAAGGGCTAAACTTGAAATTTGCAAGAATTCTGCCTTAGGACTAAGGTAGGAAACAGGAAAGTTTAATGTAGGGTCAAATTCAGCATGATAGTTAATAAATGGTAAGTCAGCATACAGATCCAAAACCAGCTTCATAAGTAGAAAAAAAGAATGGCAGAATCTTGTTTAGTCCAGGGATAAAGAAAAAAAAAAGTTTCATGCACGGGTTGTGATGTACATGTGGCTTAGTTGGGCTTGTTAGAATTGGCAGAACAATGCTATAAACAGTTTTGGTTCTTTAAGGGACTGAACAGTTACTGCTTATTTCTTGATGCATTGTCCCAGGAAATTTTTCAAACCAAAATTGTAGGAAATTTAGCTTCCCCCCCCCTTTTTTTTTTTTATATTACATTTTTGTTTTTACATTGTATTTTGTTGTTGTGACTTGCAGAGCTCTGATGCGGTGTCCATATTTCTGTTGAATCTGTTGTTTTAACAATGGCTTTGTACAGGGATAGGTCATGACAGAATATATTCTATTAGTTGTGTTTCCCTCCCAGTCATGCTCCTTTTCACTTCCCTGAACACAGTGGGGTTGTGAGTTTACAAAATGTATACACATGCAAAGAATGTCAAAGAGAACCCTTAAAGAGTCTTCTTACCCATCTGCATTGGACAGGCAAGTGATGACACATACTTTGTGATTTAAACCCTCCTCTTATCTAGTGTACGATGTCATGCAGGAAATACAAAAGGATGGAACTTACATCATGACATTGCACTTTTATTTCTTTATTTAAGCAACCCATCTCATAAAACTGACCCTGGACTTACATACAGAGGATTAAAACCAACAAACTAGAAATTACCAAGCCCGACAGCTCCCCACTATCCTGACCCCCATGCCATGAAGTTTTATAAGTAATAATGACTTGAATTGTACCCTCAGAGAGTCAATACATCTTATGAAGCAGAGGTGTCACATGGCCGTTACATGAAGTGCCCAACACAGTCCACACTGCTGCATTTTGGACCAGCTGCAGCTTCCAAATTCTATTCAAGGGTAGCCCTATGTAGGCCTGGTTACGTAATCCACCCAAGAAGTAACTAAAGCATGAACTACCATAAGTTGGGTCCTCTGGTCCAGGTGTAATTGGTGCACAAGATGAACCTGTACAAAACCCTTCCTAGTTATAGCTGTCTCCTGTTTTTTGGATGTGTACAGAAGGATCCCCGAGTTGTGTACCAACTGTGGGGCACGCTACCCTATTTAGAGATAAAGATGGAAGGTCACTGAAGTCAGAAAATCCGCAATCACTTAGTCTTACCAGGGTTGAGCTGAAGCCTCAATTACCACCATTTTGGCATCACCGTGGTTAAAAATGTATGACCATGCCTCTGCAATTTTCCAGCCCCTTTTATCCTCATTTGCCTTTGTTTTCTTTCACATCAAGAATTCCACAGAATGCCTAAGTTAGTTTCTATCCCCAAATTGCTAATGAAACCTGATTGAAATGAACCTAGAAAATCAGTTTTCTCAGGAGACTAGTGGATAAAGGAAGCAAAAAATGCAGTCACTCTTGTTTTGTTCTCTATGTGAAGAGAGCCAAAGGTATATAGAAACTGTCCACCTAGAACGACCTAATCAAACTGCTGCTACAGTTGGCTTACCTTGCAAGAAGCAACAGGAATGTTTTGTTCTCTCCAGGGAGCATCTGGAATTTGTCAAATGTTCATTTGGCTCTTTTTTTTTTTTTAAAGGAAGGGGGGAGAAGAATGGCTGCTAGCAACTGTAGGATGTGTCTAAAATGCCATAAGAAAAATAAAAGGAACTGAAATGACTAAGCACTATAAACAAGAAGTGCAAAGAACAATGCTATAGATGAAGAAAATGGTAGATGTCAAGTAGGAATTGGTTGGGTTGCAGCACAAAATATTTTGGAAAGGCCTATAATTCAAGATGTAAGAAGATTACATATTCTTGATTATATCTTACAGTGGTAATGCTTAATATTGTGGAGTTCTTGGTGCTTTTTGAGCTTAGTCATTTGCAGGCATTGCCCAATGCCCAACAGCACCAAGAGAACACCAAGAACTTCACAATTGAATCCTGAGCTGCATAAATTGGTGTTTAAAAGTTTGTGAACTGAGCTAAATTGTGATATGTTCTTCACACAAGTCCTAAAACTGGATAAACTGGTGTTTAAAAGTTTGTGAACACTTCAATTTTCAATATTCCTGCATAAATATGAGCTAAATTGTGATATGTTCTCCACACAAGTCCTAAAACTAGATAAAGACAACCTAATTAAATAAAACAGCCAATTGTATATTCTCTTCTATGGGAATGTTTGATACCGTGAAGATGCCCTACCTACACATTCCTCATTTACTAGATGCTGCAATATTTTTCAATTAATGTTTCCGCACTGAACTCCCTATTACATGCATCCTGAAATCATACATAATTTGAAAATGTTAACAATTATACTTTTCTGAATTTATGTTCTCCTGTTTTCAAGTAAATATTACTAAAAAGGTCAAGTTCATGTGTAGCTTGTGAACATTACATGCAAATGCAGTCTACTGGGGAAACAATCTTATCAAAAGTTCTTCAATTAAACAATTGTACAGATACCCATACAATTCCATGTTTATGAATGACCTGGTTTCCTGGCTATATTGATATCTATTATGATATTTTCTCTTGGCTGCCATATATATTTCATTTTGTTCTGCATCCTGTTCTGTTCTTAGTTATTTGAGTCGTTAGTTAGTTAGTTTACTTTATTGTCATTGCACCTCGTACAATGAAATTAAATGCCATCTTCAGTGTACATTATAACTATAAAAATAAAACACAAACACACATCCTTCACATTCTTTTTTTTTAAAGTTTTTTCTTTTTTATTTTTATACATCATGTGAATGGTTTGTTCTCCATCCTGGGGAGGAGCCAGCATTCAGGATGGGTTGTTCTCATCCAATCTGGTTTCAGGACTGAGTCTATTTTTTTTCTTATTTAGATTAGGGTCCGCCTCCTGCAGCCCCAGATTTGACTCGTCCTTTCAGGAGAAGGACGCTGGTAACTGGACTCCCATCCTAAATTCAGTAACTTCACCAAAATTAGGTCTTTTTATTTTCCAAATTCAATTCTATCATCTGAGCAATTCTGAAAGAGCCACTAGGTGGCTCCATCGAGTGGAAATTCGCTGTCTCCATTCAGGCAGGAAGGAAGGAATTCAGCTTCGTTTTGGACGGTTTGAATTCCCCCCCCATTCCCCCCCCTTCCCCTCCCAGCTTAGAGAAAGCCCAGGGGGTGCTTCAGATCGCTGTTTTAGGGGTTTCCGATCCTCGTTTGTACCCCTCTGGCCTAAATTGATCACACGCTGGAGCAACTGCTCGCGTAAAAGTTTTACTGCCCGTTTTTACCGCGCGTGAGTCTCCCGCGCTATTTCGGATTGCATAGCCTTCGGATCCCCGACTCACAGCTGTTCTCCTGGAAGCGCTAGAGCAAACGCTCGCGCAAGCTGCCTTGCTTTACTTGGAGAGTCGGAAGGCCACTTTCTACAGAATTGCTGATTCACCTGGGCCATTATTGTAATTGCGACCTCCTGCTGGGCCTCCAAATTTCTGGCGCTTGAGCAAACGCTCGCGCAGGCTCAATTGCTTCATCAGTGAGTCGGAAGACCATCATTGTAATTGCAACCTCCTGCTAAGCCTCCAAATTTCTGGCGCTGGAGCAAACGCTCGCGCGGCTCCACGTGGCTATCAGCACAGCCGTTGTTTTCCCTCGGCATCGCTGAATTTCTGCCTTACTGGACCCATTGTTCCCTCAGAGCCTGCTCGGGAGGGCCAGTGTATCTGCTAATCTGCAGTTGCTATTCTTACCCCTTGAGCTTGCTCGGGAGAGCAACTTTGCAGACTCATTAAGAGCCACGTGGCAGGAGCGGCCATTTATTTTGTTGGACTAAACCTTGAATCGTTGGGGCCTGGGCCAGGCCTTACCTAAATAAACATGGCAGACAAGGCTCCCCTTCAGGATAAACCTGGGGGCAAACGTCTCAAAAAGTCCAACAGAAGCATTCCCGAGGAGGATCATTCCTCCTCTTCTGGTCATCACTCTACTAGGTCACGTTCCTCTAGGGAGGCCTCTTCCAAAGCAACTCAGCGTGCTGAAAAGAGGAGAGATAGGGCATTACAGAGGATTTGTGAACGTTCTGCTAAACACAAACAATCATTGCAGTTGGCCCAGGCCCCGCCTATTTCAACTCCCGCAGCTGAAGAAGAGCAGGATCCCTTGGCCCTCGATGCGACTAATTTGCCTAGGCCCCAGGAGAATCTATGGGGTGATTCT
>QLTV01003296.1:51520-65921 GCA_003457575.1 Thermophis baileyi | reverse complement strand
AATGGCTGCGGGAAGGATCCGTCCCTCAAGGACGCGTTGACTAAAGCCTGGAGCCAGCCTCGTGTCACCTCCTTGCTGGCCGAAACCAGCCAGGAGGGGCACGGGCCCAACAAACAAGTGGAGGAACTCATCGCCCCTACAGCCTTGGCCACTTCCTCAGGAGTCACAGCCTCACACTCCTCCCACAAAATTGGATTAAGACCTGCCCCTGTCATCTCAGCTTGACTTGCCCAATCAGACTCCAGGTCCATCCGAATCTGAGCGACTTTCTCTGCCAAATACTGTACAAATTCCTCAGCTCTCCCCTGCAAAGGTTCCTCCTTTCCCTCAATGTTAAGGAGGGAACGAGTTACCTTGAACGGGGCGGCTGGGCGAGAATCAGCCGATGCAATAAGAGCGGAAAAATGCAAGATGGTTATCCAATATCCGGGCCCTTATGTGTATTCCACTCCTCTGCCCGCTTTTCACTCGCTTTACCCTGGCCTTGCTCTGGCCCTCTGTTTGCAGCTAGTCCTCGACTTACAACCATTTGTTTAATGACCGTTCGACTGTATGACAGCAGCGAAAAAAGTGATGTAACGATCATTTTTCATACTTACGACTTTTGCAGCACTTATGACCATTGGTTTAGGGACCGTCCAAAGTTTCAACAGCCCTGAAAAAAAGAGATTTACGGCCGGTCCTTGCACTTACGACCGTTCCACAAATCCTAAGTTACATGATCAAAACCAGCCACCGGTGTGTATTCGCCAGAGCGGTCACATGATCGCCCCATCGCATACACAGATAGTCCTCGACTTAAGACTGGGGAAGCCAGCTTCGCTTAACAATCATGCGGCTACTGGACAACTGCCGCGATGCGCTTAACAATTGCAAGTCATGTCGTAAAGTGGGGCAAAGTTGACTGAACAACTGTCTTGCTTAGCAATGAGAACGTTGGGCTCAATCGTGGCCGTAAGTCGAGGAATACCCAGACTCCTCTGCTGCGAACATCGCAACCCGCTAAGCCTGTGGTCGGGAAGCTAGTCTGCGCCTAGTCTGAGCCTGGAATCCCAAGGGAGAGTTCTCTTGAGCAGGTGCGGGTGGGCGGGAACTCCGGTGTGTGTGTGTGAGCATTGTGTATAAAGGACTACACAACTTCACACTTCTGAAGCTCTTCGCTCTATCTCTCTCCCTGCACCCAGCCCTTGGCATGCACGCTATCTCTCCCGCGACTGGCTGCTTTTCCATGTTGGCGCGCGGCGGGATAAAAATAGCTGATTGCAAACGAACCGCCAGCTGTTGTGAGTGCGGCAGGCATTGTGTGTCTGTGTGTCTGTGTGTGTGTGTTGCCGCACTCCAAGGGTAAGAGCTCCCCCTCCCCTCTCCCACCCACTCAACCCGTATTTAAACAGCATTGCTGAGTTGTGATTTTTGGCTTCAAAGGCAATTAAATCCAGGCACGTGGCGCCTAGCGGTGTCTGACCAGAGGACAAAGGGAAGATTCTCCTGTGACAAGGAAGGGGGGTGGGTGATTATAAAGGGGTTGGGGGGGTTGGGAACACAGGAGGCAGGTGGTGTATGACCTCAAAATGCCAAATGCAGATGGTCCTCGACTTACGACCACAGATTTTGGTCACTAAGCAAGGCTGTCATTGAGTCACGACTGGTGGGGTTTTTTTGCGCCACGGTTGTTAAACAAATCTGTGCGGTTTTGGAGTGAACCACGAAGTCGTTCAGCGAAGCCGGCTTCTCCCATTGACTTACGGCTGGTCTGGTCACTAATGGCGGTTATGTGACTCCCGGGGACGCTAAATAGGAGCCGGTTGCCTAGCAGCCGGATTTTGATCACGTGACCCCGGGGGTGATGCCGTGCCAGTCATAAGTGCGAGGAGTGGTTATCAATCTCTTCGTTTCACACTGGTTGCAACTTGGAGCGGTCGCTAAACGAACAGTCGTAAGTCAAGGACTACCAGCGTAGGCGATGGGAAGGTCACAATGGGCAATCACATGACCGCCCTGGTGAATGCGTGCCGGTTGCTAGTTTTAATCACGCAACTTGGGATTTTTGCGATGTCGTAAGTGTGAGGATCGGCCGTAAATCACTTTTTTTCAGGGTTAGGGTTGAAACTTCGGTCGGACCCTAAGTGAACGGTCGTAAATCGAGGACCACCGGGTGGAGAATTGTGGGCCGTCCTGTCCCTTCCAGTTGAAGAGATTTGCCTTTTTTCAGCCAGGTAGAGTTCAGTTACTCCAAAGGCACCCCCGATATCATTACAGGCAGTCCTCAGGTTATGACCCCTTCTGTTGCTCAGCGAGGCAGTTGTTAAGCGAGTCGCACCCGCTTTTACGACCCTTTTTATATTCCATGGTTGTTAAGTGAACTGCTCTGGTTGCATAGCGAAACACGTGGCTGTTAAGCCAATCGGTCTCCGCCCATTGATCTTGAAGAGTTTCTGTTGCTAAGCGAGTCAGTTGTTAAATGAGTCACACCCCAATTTATGACCTTTTTTGCCACTGTTTTTAAGTGAACCCCTGCGGCGGGTCAACGAATCAGGGCGACCATTAAGCGAATCCGGCTTCCCCAGCTGACATTGCAGAATTGCTGTTGTTAAGCAAGCTGGTTGTTGAGCAAGTCACACCCGATTTTATGACCTTTATTGTCCCTTGGTTGTTAAGTGAATCGCTGCAGTTGTTAAGGGAGTAACATGGTCGTTAAGTGAGTCGTGCCCGATTTTATGACCTTCCCTTGCCATCCTTGTTAAGCAAATCTAGATTCCTGTGGTCGTTAAGCAAATCGTGTGGTCATTAAGTGAGTCTGGATTCCCTTATTGACTTTGAGAAGGTCACAACTGAGAGTCACATGACCCAAGGATGCTGCAACTCTTGTAAGCACCTGCCCGTTGCCAAGCGCTGGAATTTTGATCGTGTTATGACGGTCGTCAGTGTGAGGACCAGTCCTCAGTCGCTTGTTTCAGGGCCATTTTAACTTGGAACGGTCGCTAAACAAACGGCTGTAAGTCGGGGACTGCCTGTATCCCCTCCCCGTCTCTCTGAAGCTGCTCGTGGGGGTCTGGGAAGGGGTCTCTTCCCCATATGTGCAGCCGTTGTAGCAGAAAGACATACGGGCGGCACCATCTGTCGCAAACTACATCCTTCCCCTCCCTCTGGAGCTTTTCCCCCTTTGCAAAAAGCTGGTGCCCCAGTTGTGGGTTATTTGTTTGTCCGTACGTCCCGCCACGCTCGCAGCTGTCCCAGCAAAACACAACCCCCATTCAATGGTGCCGTTCTTGTAAGGTTAATTTTGTAAGGTCTTCATTTAACTGCCCGCCCGGACACCCGTTTCCTTTGAACGGTTTTTTTCTGAATGGCGTCTTTTGTTCGTGGTTACACAAAAGAGAAAATACGGTGATGCGAGGTCCTCGGGGTGAAAGAAAAAAGAAAAATGGAGCTTTCAAGTCCTCGCGTCGCGTACCTGGGGCATTAAACCATGCCGTTGTCCTCCACTCCTTAACCTTGGTTTAAAAGATAAAAGCCCTTTGCCACGCACCGTTTCCCCCGTACGGCTAGGGAGAGATCCCCCCAATCTGAGTTTTTTAAATGCTCGTTTTGTGCAAATGCTCATTTCAAACGAGAGCGGCGATGGTATGAAGGATCGCTCGCTGCAAGGCGACCGCAGGGGGGCCTGGCTTGTTGTCACTGCATCACGGTGCCCGCCAGTCCGGCTGGGTGGCGTTCCGGCGAGGAGACGGGCGAGGAGCAGCAGGCGAGCAGGCAGGCAGCGATGTCGCTCTCCAACCAGCCCCCCACGTTCCTCGCCGAATACAGCCAGCTGTGCAAAACCCCCAACACTGACGGCTTTTCGGACACGTTCGCCTGCATGGGCACGCAGAAGGAATTTGGCGCCACCGCGTTCGAGTGGCAGCGCATGGAAGGTAAGCTGAGCGAGATCGGGCTCCACGTCCACCCGGCGGGGCCGCGTCAGGACGGGCTGGGGAAAAGCGCCGGCGTCACCGACGAGGACAAGCTGTGTTTTTTCGAAGGGAAGCTGGAGAAGGATGTCAAAGCCGTCTTGAAGGACAAAAGGGAAACCGAGGCGCCGAGCAAGCCATGCCAGACAGCCTCGGGTCACCTTGAGAAGTGGACACCGGGGTCCGAGAAGAGCCATTCTGGAGAGAGTCCGGGCATCCTCGGTTTGGCCGGCTTGCAGACGGAGCCGGTTGGATGCCTGAGGGGGTCTCCAATCCTGGAACCTAACAGAGGTATCGCCGATCAGGAGAAGGCAGCTGGGTCAAAATCGGGGGAGGTCGACGCCAAAGGCCGTCCGGAGACCCCAAAAGACCCCCCGAGTCGCCCGATGGAACCAGAGATCCGGGCGTGGGCCCCCACTTTCAACCCGGTCTTGTCCGAAGCAGTCGGGCTGAAGAACGGAGCCCTTGCCCACAGCCCAGTGAATCTCCTCAAGGACGGTTCGCTCCTAAGCTGTTTTAGCTCTGTACCGAAGCTGGGACCGCCAACAACCATGGTCGAGCTGGCTCAGGATGATGGGAAGGGCAGCAGCTCATTCGGCACTCTCCCCAAGACAGAAGACGAGAGGTTTCTGACCGAGCTGGAGGAGAAGCTGGACTCAGTCCCCGACAGCGGCTTTCTCAGTCGGGGGGGCACCCAGCGGAAGGCGATGCGGCGCGCCATGTCGGAGTGCTCCCACTTGTCCGTCCCCCCCGCCCTCAACCTGGCGGACAAATACCACGAGCCGATCACCGTCCCCGACCAAGAGTCCCCGTCGAGCATCCTTTCTCAGAGCGTCGCACCTCGCAAACCAAGCGCACCTATGAAAAGATCGGGCCCCGTCTCCAAAGAGCAGACCTCTGCCCACCGTCCCGGTCAGGACAATGCTGTCCCCCTCTGCCCCATTGTGAAGGAGCCTCTGCTCCCCACGGAGGAGAAGAAGAGGGACCAGCAGAACGGCGGCGGCGGCGACACCGTCAAGAGAGAACTGGGCAGCCCGGGCTTGTTCCATCCTAAACTGGAGCTGATTCCCGAGACAAGGGATCAGAAAAAAGAACAAGAGGTGGCAGCCTTCAAAGAGAGCCATGCCCAACTTAGCGGGGCCATCCCTGCCGTGGAGGCAGGCAGAAGTTCTCCAGGGCTGGGCAAAGAGGCTTTTGCAGACATCCTCGGCGCTCCGTCTTCCCGGCCAGGACAGAGACCCCATGACAGTACGTTCTTCAGTGTTTTTCTCCACGGGAGGGCAAGCGAAGCGGAGCGGGTTGGCTCGAGAATTTGTAAACAGACGGGAGAACGGCTGGTTTTTTTCGCTGAAAAAGAGGCTGAACAATAGAGACGAGGGGCTTCGGCTGGCTGGGGAAGGGGAGTGGGGCTGCCAAAAGCCCAGAGAGTTATCACTCTCTTCCCCCCTCCCCACATTGCATTCCTCCCACCCACCCCGGTCGTAAAACTGAGTTACGGGCTTGTTGCAGGATGCCAACGAGGAAAAAAACCTTTAAAATCAGCAGTGCTGAAGTTTGCATGCTGCGGGTGTGTGTGTGTGTGCTTGTGTCTTGCTCTCTGCAGACGGCTGTGCGTTTGTTTGTTTGTGTAGGCAGAGGGGTTGTGTATGTGTGTGTGTCGAGGCGGAGAACGGCTCTAATGAGGCCAGCACAGTCCTGCTGTTCTGCCTAACCAGGATGACAGCTGTCATCGTGGCTAGGCTGAAGCAGGGGTTCCATCTTTCCCTGCACGTTGGACACCCGTCCTTTCCAAGCAGGAACCGGCATTTCAGGTCAAGTTTCTAGTCCTCAAGATTTTGGGTCGACAGAGGCAGAAATGGGCAGGACAGGGAGGAAAATAAAGAGATCCTTAATTTTTTTTAATTTCTTTTGTTTTTCTTCTTTTCCTAAGCTGGTTTGTGCAGATCGGGGTTGTTTCGTGGCTTGAGTGCTGCGTTTTGACCATCTTTTGTGGTTTAGTGTTTGCGGCTTTTTAAAACAGTTAGCAAGTGGGATTGTGCGGTGCTGGAAAAGTTTTGGGGGAAAAATAACACAAGCTGCGGCATTCGTTCCCATCCTTGAAGTGGCTTCATGGAGATTTTTTGAACCCGACGTTGGATCTGTTCGGCTCTTGTTTCAAAGAACGTCTGTCCCCGTTAACGAACTCCTCGCTATAAACCGAGGCTCCGTGGTTATTAACGCTCCCCTGGTTGTGTCGTTTTTGGGTATGACCTGAAAAACTAGGAAGCTGGGAAGGAGACGTCTCGAATGAGATGATGGTTGAACTTTGTTTGGTGGGAAGTCAAAAGGTTGTGATGCTAGAAATGGGACTTTTGAAAGGTCCCTCAAAGGAGGTTCTGGAGAAGGTCGGGCTAGGAATGGCAGCTTTGGAAAAGCTGGAGAAGACACAACAAAGACTCCTTCCTTCCTTCCTTCCTTCCTTCCTCCCTCCCTCCCTCCCTCCCTCCCTCCTCTCCTTCCCTCCTTCTTTCCTTCTTCCCCTCCCTTCCTCCTTCCTTCCCTCCTCCTTTCCCTCCTTCCTTCCTTTCTCCTCTCCCTCCCTCCCTCCCTTCCTCTCCTCCTTCCTGCTTTCCTTCCTCATCTCCTTCCTTCCTGCTCTCTTCCTCCTTCCTTCTTTCATTTCTTCCTTTCTCCTTTCCTCCCTCCCTTCCTCCTCTCCTCCCTTCTGTCCCTCCTTCCTCCCTTCCACCCTTCTCCTCTCCTTCCTTCTTTCGTTTCTCATCTCCTTCCTTCCTCCTCTTGTTCCTTCCTTCCTGTTCTCCTTCCTCCTTCTTTCCTTTCTTCCTTTCTGCTTCCTCCCTCCCTCCTCTCCTTCCTTTCATCCTCGTCTCCTCCCTCCCTTCCTCCTCACCTTCCTTTATTCCTTTTACCTCCCTGTTTCTCCTCCCTTCCTTCCCTTCCTTCTTTCTTCCTCCTCTCCTTCCTCCTCCTTTCCTCCCTTCTCTCCTTCCTTCCCAGCTTCCTTCCTTCCTCCTCCTCTTGCTCCTTCTTCCTTCCTGCTCCTCCTCTCCTTCCTTCCTTCCTTCTTTCCTTCCTTCCTTCTTTCCTTTCCCTCCTTTCTCCTCTCCTCTGCTTGCCTTCCCTTCCCTCTCCTTCCTGCCTTCCTTTTCTTCTCTTTTCCTCCTTGTTCTTCTCTTCCTTCCTTNCCTTTATGCCTTCCTTCTTCCTCCGTTTCTCCTTCCCTCCTTCCACCCCCCCCTCTCCTTCCTTCCTTGCTCCTCCTCTCCTTTCTTCCTCCTCCCTTCCTTTTCCTCTCCTTTCTCCCTCCCTCCTTCCTTCCTCTCTCAAAGGACCTTCTGGAGAATTTCCACCTTGGCTCGATTTACTGCCGTTTTCAGGGATCCCTCTCTTGGGGGCATCTGGCCACAAAAGGGAAAGAGATAAAATCTGGATTTTGGGGGGTGGGTGGGGGGGGGGGATTGGATGGTTTGGACGAGAGGGAATTAGGGAAAGGATGTAGGTTGACCTCGGAGGAAGAGATGGACGAATTTTGCTTTTTATTTCTATCTGTTGCAAAGAAAGTCAGAATTCATTCCTTTTTCTATTTTTCTCAGTTTTTCATTTCCTTTCTTTCTTGCCTCCTTCCTTCCTCCTTCTTTCCTTCCTTCCTTCCTCCCTCTCCTCACTTTCTTTTCTTCTTTCCTTCTCTCATCCCTTTTCTCTCCTTCTTTACTTCCCTCCCTCCCCCGTCCTGCCTTCCCTCCCTTTCTATTTTCATTATTTCCTTCCTTCCCTTTCTCTTTCTCTTTCCCCTTCTTTCCTTTTCTTCCTTCCTTCCTTCCTTCCTTCCTTCCTTCCTTCCTTCCTTCCTTCCTTCCTTCCTTTTTCCCTTTCTCTCCTTCTTTTTCTCTTTCCCCTTCCTTCTCTCCCTCTCTCTTCCTCCCTTCCCTCCCTCCCTCCTTCCTTCCTTCCCTTTCTCTTCTTCTCTTTCTCTTTCCCCTTCTTTCCCTTCCTTCCTTCTCTCCCTCCCTCCACTTTCTGTTTTCCTTCCTTCCTTCCTTCTTTCTCTTTCTCTTTCTCTCTTCCTCCCTCCCTCCCTCTCGTTCTGTTTTCCTTCCTTCGCTTTCTCTCTCCCCTTCCTTCCCTTCCTTCTTTCTCTCCCTCCTTTCTGTTTTCGTTCTTTCTTTCCTTGCTTCCCTTTCTCCCTCTTTCTTTTTCCCGCCCTCTCCCTTCCTTCCTTCCTTCCTTCCTTCCTCCCTCCCTCCCTTCCTTGCTCTTCTCTTTTTCTTCATCTTCCCCCCCCCCCAATCTTTCTATTTCTTTCCTTTTTTCACCTTCTATTTTGGAAACTCAATGAAGTTCTAATAATTTTTTTAAAAAGTCAACGAAGTTCTAATAATAATAAAAAAATGCTTTTAAAACAAGGATCAATTTTCCGGAACTTGGTTTGGGATTTGGGAGAAGAAAGATGTTTTGATGGACAGATGACACGATCATCTTCCGTTCGCTCAGAAATACAAAAACAAAACAAAACAGATTTACAGGATAAAATCCCGAATTCAGGCAGTCCTTGACTTACGACCACAACGGACCCTCTGATTTCGGTTGCTAAGCGAGACATTTGTTAAGGACGTTACGCCCCCTTGTTATGACTATTCTGGCCATGGTCGTTAAGCGAATTGCTGCAATCGGTCAGTTCATCGCCTGGTCGTTAAGCGAGTCTGGCTTCCCCATTGCTGGTCCGAAGGTCGCAAAAGGGGATTGCGGGACCCTTGGGACGCTGCGACCATCATAAACATGAGTCGGTTGACAAGCATCTGAACTTCAATCCACCTGACCCCGGGGATGCTACAACGGTCGTAAGCATGAAAAACGGTCGTGAGTCCCTTGTGTCCGCACCGTTGTAACTTGGAACGGTCACTAAATGAACTGTCGTAAGTCGAGGACTCCCTGTATCGGATTTCTGGTTTTTAATTGCCTTCACTGATTTGGAGAGTGGATAAAAGTTGGAAAAATTTTTTTTTCCTTTGCGAATTTCTTAAAATCCACCAATACAATCGTGGTCCTTGACTTACGACCGCAACGGAGCCCCCACCTTTCCGTTGCTGAGCGAGATGGCTGAGAAGCAAATTTTGTCCCATTTTACGACCCTTCTTGGCACTGTCGTTCAGTGACTCCCTGCAGTTGATAAGTCAGCCACACGGTCGTTAAGCAAATCCGGCTTCCCCGTTGACTTCTCGTCGGAAGGTCGCAAAAGGGGACTGTTGTAAATATGAGTCAGTGGCCAAGCGTTTGAACGTTAATCGTGTGACCACGGGGACGCTTCGACAGTCGTAAGTGTGAAAAGCAGACCTAAATCCCTTTTTTTCAGTGCCGTGGCCACTTCGAACAGTCACTAAACGAACGGTTATAAGTAGAGGACTATCAACTTACCTGAAATTCTCTTTTTTTTCCCTATATTTATATCTAGTGGGGAAGAATCGGAGCCATGAATCAAAAACTGACAGATTTAGGGGGTTTCTCTAAAATTTCGGCCCATTTTCTGCTTCCAAATTCCATGTTTTTCTGGGATAGATCCCTAAAGTCGATCCCTGGGGGATTTGGGGTGATCCATAAGGATTTCTATGGAAAGTTTAGGTGGCTTCGGTCAAACCAGAAAAAAACAGAGCCGGAATTGAGTCCCTGTGACCTCTGTGAACGGCTCATGCACACCTCTCAAGTTTCTAGTCCCTGGTGAGGAGAGTGCAAATTTGGGGGGGGGGGGTTCATGCTTTTGCCCTCAGGGGCGGGCAACACAACTTTTGCATGACAATCTGTGTCGAGTCACAAAAGAGGCCTGCTCGGTTGGGATCTCGTTGCTGCTTGCAAGTCTCCTTCTCCATCAGATCCCGTCAGATCCCATCAGATCCATCCGACTCCGATTCCCCTTTTGCAATCTCCAGTTTCGGATTATGGAAAGTCCTCGATTTACAACCGTTCATTTAGTGACCGCTCGAACTTAGAAAAAAAGCGACTTCGGACCGTGTTTCACACTTACAACCGTCGTGGCATCCCCGCAGGTCACCTGATCAAAATTCAGACGCTTGGCAACTGACTCATATTTATGACGGTGGCAGCGTCCCGGGGTCACGTGATCCCCTTTTGCGACCTTGTGACCAACAACGTCGACGGGGAAACCAGATTCAATTAACAACTGCAGGGATTCGCTTAACGGTGGCAAGAAAAGTCGTAAGATGGAGCGAAACTCACGTCACAAAAGTCTCACTTAGCAACGGACGAGATTTGGGGCTCGATTGTGGCCGTAAGTCGAGGAAATATCTGTATTGGGGCAAAGAGAGCTGGAGATAGCACGGATTTGGTCAAAGGTTCGTCAAACGGGGCGAAACTCACTTAACGATGGTCTCGCTTAGCAACAAAAATGACGGGCTGAATTGTGGTCATAAAACAAGGACCACCCGCAGGAAGAAAAGGAGGGGCTGTTAATCTGGATTAAAATTATTTCTTTTTTCTTGGTTTTGGGTTCCGATCCTGCTTCGGTCCCCAGACTCTCAAGAGGCGCCAATTCCCAACTCTAGATTTCATTTAATTCAGATGAAAAGCAGATCTGGGAATCGACTGGATCCCCATCCTTGGGGACCTCAAAAGGTGCCGAAAAGGGATACCTCGCTGGGAAATCCACCCTCTCTTCGCCCACAGAAAATCCCCGAGCTGCTTTTTCAACTGACTTTTCAGAGCTCGGCTCGGGTTGTCTCTGAGAAGGATCCCTGGTGGATCATGGGTATTGGAGTCCTTTGGAAGGAAGGAAGCTATTCACAGCCTTTTTCACACAAGGGGGCTTTTGTGTCTTGCCGTTGCCGCGCTCCGGGGTGCTGTCTGTGACCCGCCCTCCTCCATTTTGTGCGTTGTGACCTAGTTTTGCGCACGAGAGACGACATCCATCGCGGACGGAGAAACCTGGATTCCTTCCTCCAGTCAAGCCTGCCTTTCTTCCTTCCCTCCCTTCCTTCTTCCTTCCTTCCTTCTTTCGTTCTCTCCTTCCTTCCTTCCCGCCTCCCTTACTTTCTCTTTCCCTTCCCCCTCCTCATTTCCTTCCTTCCTTTTTCACTTTCCCTCCCTCCCTTCCTTCCTTTTTTGTCTTTCTCCTTCCTCTCTTTCTTTCTCTTCCCCTTCTCCTTCCTTCCGTCTTCTGATCCTCTCTTTTTCTCTTCCCTTTCTGTTTCCTTCCTTCTCTTTCTGTCTTTTTCTCTTTCTCTTTCAACTTCCTTCATTGCTTCTTTTTCTCCTTCCTCTCTTTCTCTTCCCCTTCTCCTTCCTTCTTCTGTTCCTCTCCTTCTCTCTTTCACTTTCTCTTTTTCTCTTTCTCTTCCCCTTTTTCCTTCTTTCTCTTTCTCTGTCTTTTTCTTCCTTCCTTCCTCCCTCCCTCCCTCTTCCTTCCTTCTTCTCTTCTTGTCTCTTTCTCTTCCTCTTTTCCTTCCTTCTTTCCCTCCTTCCCTCCCTTCCTCTTCTTCCTTCCTCCCTTCCTCCCTCCCTCCCTCCCTCCCTTCCTTCCTCCTTCCCTCCCTCCCTCGCTTCTCCTCCCCTTCCTTCCTTCCTTCCTTCTTTCCTTTCCTTTCCTTTCCTTTCCTTTCCTTGTCTCTTTCTCTTCCCCTTTTCCTTCCTTTTCCTTCCTTTTTCTCTTTCCCCTTCCTTCCCTCCCTCTTTCTGTTTCCTCTTTCTCATTTCCTCCCTCCCTCCCTCCCTCCCTCTCTTCTTCTCCTCTTCCTCCTCCGCAGAGGGCCCCCACACACATCCCCCACCCTCATTAAACCAGGCACTAGACTGTTCCAAAAACCTCCAGGCCTTTTGTGCGGAACTAATTGTGCAGCCTCTTNCCTCTCTCCCCCCCCCTTCTAGCTCTCTTTCTACCTTTTTTGTGTTTGTGTGTGTGTGTGTGTGTGTGTGTGTGTGAGAGAGAGAGAGAGAGAGAGAGAGAGAGAGAGAGAGAGAGAGAGAGAGAGAGAGAGACTCCCTGGAGGTTTAGCCTGGGTTTTAGGAGGGGGGGGCGGATTGTCGAGCTTTTGTGTAGGTACTTTGTGCTGTCTATTGTGCAAAGAAACCACAAAGCTTTTGTGCGGATTGCAAGCTATACAAAGCCAGCTTCTCGAAGCAGGGATTTGGAATTGAATGCAGGACCTGTTTAAAAACAACAACAACACAGGCAGTCCTCGAGATACGACCATGACAGAGCCCCCAATTTCTGTCGCTAAGTGAAACAGTTGCCAAGTGAGTTTTGCCCCATTTTACAGCCACGGTCGTTAAGTGAATCCGGCTTCCTCCTTGACTTGGTATTGACTTTGATAAGTGAATCACCGCCATTCTTAAGTGAGTCGCACGGTCGTTAAGTGAATCTGGCTTCTTCACTTGGCCTTGACTTTGATAAGCAAATTGGCGCTGTTAAGTGAGCTGCACGGTCGTTAAGTGAGTCTGCCTTCCCCCTTGACTTGGCTTTGACATTGATAAGCGAATCGCCACCATTGTTAAGTGAGTCCCACAGTCATTAAGTGAATCCCGGCTTCCCCCTTGACTTTGCTCGTCAGATGTTTGCAAAAGGGGACACGGCCACCGTCATAAATGCGAATCAGTTGTAAAGCCTTTCAACTTTGACGGTCGTAAGTGTGAAAAAAAAACTGGTCTTAAGTCCCTTTTTTTTAGTGCCGGGGCGATTTGGAACGGTCACTAAACGAACGGTTGTAAGCCGAAGACTAGCCATAGACCGGTTTGTGAGGGATTTTTTTTTGTCAGTTTGTGATGCCGCCATTTGTTGTGGGTCTGTGTGTGAGAGTTGTTATCAAAGGATTACAGAGGCCATTGTGAGGTAAATTACAGGTGGAGAAATAACGGCCCCTTTTATGACTTGCGGACTTCCTGGCTGTGGCTGAGGAATTCTGGGAGTTGAAGTCCGCAAGTCATAAATGGGCCCTCCTTCCCTCACCTCTGTTAAATTAAAAGATGAGGGAAATTTTGCTGAATTCTGCCTTTCTGTCCTTCGATATTATTGCTTCATCTTGGGGCCATTATTTGGTTTTCTTCTAGAAGTTTCTAGAAGTTTCTAGAAGAGCTATCTTTTGTAAGGTCTGATTTTCACCCAAGGACTTCCTTCCTTCCTTCCTTCCTTCCTTCCTTCCTTCCTTCCTTCCTTCTCTGTCTCTGTCTCTGTCTCTGTCTCTCTCCCATCTTTATATATTTTTTAAAAAAACAGCTCCAAGCAGGGAACGCATCGAACACACAACTTCGGCTTCCTATTTTTCCCCAACACAACAACCCTGCAAGGTGGGTTGGACTGAGAGAGAGAGCTTGGCCTAAAGTCACCCAGCTGTCTTTCATGCCTAAGGCGGGACTAGAATTCACCGTCTCCTGGTGATTGGGCCAAAGGCATCCTTTCCCTTCCTCTTTCTCTTTCCCTTCCTCCTCCTCGTTCTCCTCCTCCTCTCCTCTCCTTCCTCCCTTCCTCCCTTCCTCCTCCTCTCCTTCTTCCTTTCCATCCATCCTTCCTCCCTCCCTTCCATCGCCTTCCTTCCTTCTTTTCCTTCCTTCCTTCCATCCTTCTCCATATTCCTCTCTTCCTCCTCCTCCTCTCCTTCCTTTCTTCCTTTCCCTCCTTTCATCGTTCCATGCATCCCTCCCATCTCCTTCCTTCCTTCCTTCCTTCCTTCCTTCCTTCCTTCCTTCCTTCCTTCCTTCCTCCTCCTCCTCCTCACCTTCCATCCTTCCTTATTTCCTTCCTTCCATCCATCCATCCATCCATCCTCCCTCGCTTCCTCCCATCTGTCTGCTTCCTCCCTCCCTTCCTTCTCCTTGCCTTGCCTTGCCTTCCTTCTTTCGTTCCTTTTCCGTTCCATTCCTTCCATCCATCCAACCATCCTCCCTTGCTTCCTCCCATCTCCTTCCTCCCTCTCTCTCTCCCTCCCTCCCTCCCTCTTTCTTCCTTCCTTCCTTCCTTCCTTCCTTCCTTCCTTCCTTCCTTCCTTCCTTCCTTCCTTCCTTCCTTTTTTCTTTTTCTTCCTTCCTTCCTTCCTTCCTTCCTTCCTTCCTTCCTTCTATCTTTCTTTCTTTCTTTTTGTTTCTTTTCTTCCTTCCTTTCTTTTTCTTTCTGCCTACTTGCCTTGCCTTCCTTCTTTCCTTCCTTTTCCATTGCATTCCTTCCTTCCATCCATCTATGCTTCCCTCGCTTCCTCCCATCTCCTTCCTTCCTTCCTTTCCTTCCTTTCATCGTTCCATGCATCCCTAGCTCCCTCCCATTTCCTTCCTTCCTTCCTTCCTTCCTTCCTTCCTTCCTTCCTTCCTTCTCCTTCTTCCTCTTGCTCCTCCTCCTCACCTTCCATCCTTCCTTATTTCCTTCCTTCCATCCATCCATCCTCCCTCGCTTCCTCCCATCTCCTTCCTCCCTCCCTCCCTCCCTCCCTCCCTCCCTCTTTCTTTCTTTCTTTCTTTCT
>QLTV01003295.1:152385-163049 GCA_003457575.1 Thermophis baileyi | reverse complement strand
CAGATGGGAGGGGGGTTTGTCGGGAACAAACGCTGAGTTCCTGGCGTGTTGTGTGCCGACGTTTGAACTTGCCAAGAATCCTTGCATTCCTGTGTGGCGTTCTGGACTGATTATCTGTATCTTTTGCTCCCTGAACTCCTTGCTTTGTTCTTGTTTTGCTAGATAAATTTGGGATTTATTGCCGTGCAGCCTTGGTGCAGGCAGCGCTGGGCTGGACTAATTGCGACCAGAGGCTGTTTGAGGTTTGTTTGGGGGAGATTTGGGGCACTAAAAGGGCCGGTTTGAATTGCCAGCTGCTTTGTATTATCTCTGTGCCGTGCCCTGGGTCATCACAGAATCCCTGAATGGAGCGGGGTGCCTGGCCACCAGAAGATACGCCTAGAATGGACAACTGGTCACGTTCTAAGTCATTGTCCAACCGTCCTTCTCATAGGGATTTACTGGGGAATGGGGTTTCTCCGTGGAGCCCAGTTGGATCTGGCCAATCTTTAACTCAAGACCTTTCTTCTTGACCTTTCCTTCCACATCAAATTTGATGGTCTCAAAGGTGCTTGTTCAAGAGGCATCTGAAGTTTTTCTTTTCTTTTCTTGAAGACGTTTCGCTTCTCATCCAAGAAGCGTCTCCTTGTTCTTCAGAAATGTCTCCAAGTGTAGCAGCAAATCTTGTCACCAATTCAGGACACAAGGACCACGAAGGGTTGGAGAACACAGGTTTATTTGCGCAAAGGTTCAGAGCATTAGCATGGCAAATTCTGAACCCCGGGTTACGCCCGAGGTGTGACTTTTAAGCCTAATACAGAAAAGAGAAGTTATCATAATTGGTTACTTTACTATATTTACCATATATGGTTTGTCATTATCTTACACCATCTGTTATTCTCGGTAGACACCTTCTTGCAGTATTATCTGTTACAGGAATTATCTAGTGCTTGTGGTTACATTTAGTAAGTCTGTGAACTTCCCTAAAGCAACGTACATTAGAATCAACTTCTGCTATCCCTACTAATACTTGTTATGGAGTTTATCCCTCCTACCTCACAAGGCAAAACAAAGGAAGCCCAGTTGCCTCTTTTGAAAAAAAAGCACCTTTGGGACAGCCATGACCTTGGGTGACTCGGAATCTCCACAGACATCAAATTTGATCCCGTACGGATCCCTTTGGGGGAGAGTTTTATCTTGCTGATAGAATCGAGAGCCCCTTTTGGACGATGCCTTTCCAATGTTTCTGTTGGGTTGAAGACAATCCAAAGAGATTTTGAAGGACTGCGGGAAACCCACGGGTCACAGATATGGGGCAGTCACGCGCAGCCCAAAGGACACCGTTGAAGGGGGAGGGGAACATGATGAATTTGCTGGGCCCAGATGCAATATTGATGATTTACACCCCGTTTTCCAGAAGGGCTGGAGGGAAATCATGCATGGAGGCACTGCTCACTTTGCATGTTCAGCCTCAAGGAGCTTAGGGGGGGGCAGCTCCCCCTTCTTGCGAGTGAGCCCAGAGCAAAGGGAGGCTGAGCAGTAATTGAAACGATACACACCAGAATGTGGAATTGTTAAAACGATTTATCCCAGAGATTATTTAGAGACGGGCCTACCTACCCTGCTTGTTCATTAAGCTAAGATGACTGATGGGTCTTTTTTTTTTTTTTGTCTTTCTTTCTTCCATCTCCATCATTTCAGCCTCCAGGCCTGGAGGATGCAACCAGCTATTTGAGTTGGGGGAAAAAATATGCTCTGAACGAGAAGGGCAACCTCACTGCTGGTTGTGTAGGGTGGATGAAATCAGATCACCTGCACGAGGTGGAGAAAAAAATGGTTGCAGGAATTGGGCATGTCTGGTTTAACGAAAGGAAGGACTAGGGGTGACGTCTCTTCCAATATCTAAGGCAGGGGTGGGTTCTAACTTACCTCGCCGCCAGTTCGCACCGCGTGCCCATGCCTCATGGGGAGTGCCGAAAATTCAAAAAAAATTTAAAAAAAAAAGCCAAAAACAAGATGGCGGTGCATGCGCAGTGCTGGCAACTCGGCTTCTGCGCATGAGCAGAAGAAAAAAAAAAACAAATAAAAAATTCCAAAAAAAAATAAATCCAAAAAAAAGATGGCGGCGTCCACGGACTGCCACTGACCGAACCGGCTCTGTGACATCACCAGCGGGTTGCTACCGGTTCGGGCGAACCGGTCCGAACCAGGAGGAACCCACCTCTGATCTAAGGGGTTTCCAATATCTTCCATCTGCCTTCCAAATATCTAAGGGGCTGCAGTTGCCAAGCAAGACGGTTGTTAAGGGAGTGTCATTCCCCCATTTTACGGCCTCTCTGGCTACAGTTGTTAAATGAATCTGTGTTACATTAGTAACCCGGTTGTGAAGTGAATGTGGCTTCCCCATTGTCTTTGCAAGTCAGAAGGTCGCAAAAAGGAGATCATGTGACGCCGGGACACTGCAACCGTCATAAATATGAGTCAGTTGCTAAGATTCTGAATTTGGATCACGTGACCATGGGGATGCTGCAACGGTCGTTAAGTGTGAAACACGGTCATTCGGTCCTTTTTTTTCAGTGCCGTTCTAACTTTGAACAGTCACTAACTGAACTGTTGTATGTTGAGGACTACCTGTGTCATATTATCTCGGATAGTAGCAAACTACCATTTAAATGAGCCATGGTGGCGCAGCGGTTAGAGTGCAGTACTGCAGGCTACTTCTGCTGATTGCCGGCTGCCTGCAATTTGACAGTTCAAATCCCACCAGGCTCAAGGTTGACTCAGCCTTCCATCCTTCCGAGGTGGGTAAAATGAGGACCCAGATTGTTGGGGGCAACAGGCTGACTCTGTAAACCACTTAGAGAGGGCTGTAAAGCACTGTAAAGCGGTATGTAAATCTAAGGGCTATTGCTATTGCTCTACCTAGCTCTCATCTATATATCTATCTATCTATCTATCTGTCTATTGAATAGTTGATTTAGAATTTTGATATTTGTCTAGTTCTCCAAATATTCAGAGGAGGAGAAGTGGACTTCTATCACGGTGGCACAGTGGTTAGAGTGCAGTACTGCAGGCTACTTCTGCTGCCTGCCGGCTGCCTGAAATTTGGCAGTTCAAATCTCACCAGGCTCCAGGTTGACTCAGCCTTCCATCCTTCCGAGGTGGGTAAAATGAGGACCCAAATTGTTGGGGGCAAGATGCTGACTCTGTAAACCGCTTAGAGAGGGCTGTAAAGCACTGTGAAGCGGTATATAAGTCTAAGGGCTATTGTTATTGCTAAACCAAGAAGGAGGAAGAAGAGCTGAGTAGAAAATCTGAGGTGGGAGAGAGATAAATCAATCTTTTCTGATTTTTTTTAGATCGGTCAATTCTGCTCTCTCCTTCCACCCTTCTGCAGCTAGTTGGGTTTAACACCGACTGAAGTTCAGATCTTCTGGTGGTCCCAGTAACGAAGATTTTGTTTCATTTTTTTTCAGCATTCCCTTCGATATGTCCAGGTTTTCTCCCCCCCCCCAACCCTGCTAGCTTCCTGGGGTTAGTCGGAGTGGACAGCTGTCAGCGAGCTGAGATGTAATGGCTACCTGGAGAGCAATTAGTAGATAATTAATATTTGTGGTGCGGAGCAGAAATCGCTTCCTGCCTTCTACCTGATAGGCGAATTGGGAAGGCAGAGAGGAAGTCCAACCACTGCTGGACCCTCTTGTCATTTTTCAACCTCCCCCCCCCACCCCCCGCAGCTGCTCAGTCAGCCCATATGCTCTTCCGTAGCTGAATAAACTGCCGAAGAGAATGGGGAAGAGATGTTTTGGGGGAACAGATGGCGAAGGATTTCCATCTATCCACAAATCCACCTATGAAGATCCACATATGAAGAACGGTTGCAGGAATTGGGTATGGCTAGACCAGAGAAAAGAAGGACTGGGGGGGGGCCCGACATGGTAGCAGTGTTCCAGTATTTGAGGGGCTGCCACAAAGAAGAGGGGGTCAATTTATTTTCCAAAGCACCAGAAGGCAGGACGAGAAACAACGGATGGAAACTCATCAAGGAGAGAAGCAACCTGGAATTAAGGAGAAACTTCCTGACAGTGAGAACAATTAATCCGTGGAATGGCTTGCCACCAGAAGTTGTGGGTGCTCCAACACTGGAGGTTTTTAAGAAGAGATTGGACATTTGTTTGAAATGTATAGGATCTCCTGCTTGGGCAAGGGGTTAGACTAGGTCCCTTCCAGCTCTATTCTGATTGATTAAGCTGAATTTGGGATGTGGATCCAAGCAACCTGTGCCATGCAGACAAACACGAAGGTCTGACGTGGACTGCTGACCACAATTTACTTTTACTTTTAAAATTACGTTTAACCAGAGCATATAAAACATTTGCTAGACCAATTCTCGAATACAGCTCATCTGTCTGGAACCCACACTACATATTGGACATTAATACAATTGAGAATGTCCAGAGATATTTCACGAGAAGAGTCCTCCACTCCTCCGTTCGCAACAGAATATCATATGCCACCAGACTTGAAATTTTGGGCTTAGACAACTTAGAACTACGTCGCCTTAGAACCGATCTAAATGTAGTTCATAAAATTATCTGCCACAATGTCCTACCTGTCAATGACTACTTCAGCTTCAACCGCAACAATACACGAGCTCACAATAGATACAAATTTAAGGTAAACCGCTCCAAACTTGATTGCAGAAAATACGACTTCAGCAACAGAGTGGTCAATGCCTGGAATACATTACCTGACTCTGTAGTTTCTTCCCCAAACCCCCAAAACTTTAACCTTAGACTGTCTACCGTTGACCTCACCCCATTCCTAAGAGGTCTGTAAGGGGCGTGCATAAGCGCACCATCGTGCCTACTGTCCCTGTCCTAACATCCCCATGTATTCGTAAAATATCATGTACTCGTAACCATGCTTGTACTTCTTATATATTCACAATCATGTTTATACTTTGTCTGTAATCATATACACGCTTGACAAAATAAATAAATAAATAAATAATAAAATAAAAAATAAAAAATTCCTAATTCTTTTGATGGACATGATTATTTAAAGAATCAAAAAGTGATTAGCAATGGATTTCTTTGGAGAAAATAGAGGAAGCAATCCTAAAAATGAGACAGAATACTCCCAGGAGGATTGTGGAGTCCTTCGTGCTCTTTGAACTTGGTAGGTTTCTTGCAGACATTTCATTACCTAACTAGGTCACAACTTCAGTGCTGGAAGGGAGTGGGGGTTTCCCTCATTTTGTATACTAGAGCAAACCCCACTTCCTTCTCCCACTGATGATGTTACCTAGCAGGGTAATGAAATGCCTACAAGGAAACAACCAAGCTCAGAGAGCACCAAGGATCCCATGGTCGTCGTCCTCCTCCTTCTCCTCCCTCCACAAACCCCACTCCCTTCTAGCACTGATGATGTTACCTAGTTGGGTAATGAAACGTCTGCAAGAAAACTGCCAAGCTCAGAGAGCACCAAGGATCCCATGGTCGTCATCCTCCTCCTCCTCCTCCCTCCACACCCCCCCCTCCCTTCTAGCACTGATGATGTTACCTAATTGGGTCATAAAACGTCTGCAAGAAAACCGCCCTCCTCCTCCTCCTCCTCCTCCTCCTCCTCCTCCTCCTCCTCCTCCTCCTCCTCCTCCTCCTCCAGACCACTCCTTTCTTCCACTGATGATATTAGCTAGCTGGGTAATGAAATGCCTACAAGGAAACAACCAAGCTCAGAGAGCATCAAGGATCCCACAGTCCCCCCCCTCCTCCCTCCACAAACCCCACCGCCTTCTAGCACTGAAGATGTTACCTACTTTGGGTCGTGAAACATCTGCAAGAAAACAACCATGCTCAGCGAGCACCATTTCAACCCTGAGCTACCAGTATCCTCCTTTATCCATCTTCCTATCCTCCCAGTATCTCTCGTCTGTCCCTAATTCCTAATCTGGACCCCTCCCCCTGCAAAGAAAGCACCTCAACACTTTCCCTTCGGATTTAACAGGGACGGTGAGATGCCTGGCTGGGACCCAGTTTGCAGCTAGCAAGGAGATTATGCGAGGAGGAAGGAAACCCTCCGAAGCCCTTCTTTTCCCTACGAGCAAAGAAAAAAGGCAAGTCTTTTGTGGTTATTTCCCCCCTCTCCCCGTTGGAAAATAATTTCCCGAAACCATTTCTTTTCCGTCCCACCGGTGTGAGAAAGGTTGGGGGAAATGGCCTACTTTAAACCCCCTTCAGCCCGCAAAGCCTTCAACGACTCTGTTTGCAGATTGGCAGGCTGAGCGAGAGGAGGATGCTGCGAGGATGTCAGGAGTTGACTTAAACTTTCCTGCCAGTCATTTTTAAGCTCAAAATCGCCCTCCGCATGGGAGAGGGCAAAAGATCCCTCCCCCCCCCGCCCCCTCTTCACAGCAAACCGACTCCTCCCCGTGGGCCCTGCCTAACAGAAGGGCTGTCATTTCGCAGCTATTTTTAGTCGTTGCGTTTATTCCTTGCTCTGGTTCCAGAAAAATAGCAATAGCAATAGCACTTAGACTTATATACCGCTTCATAGTGCTTTACAGCCCTCTCTAAGCGGTTTACAGAGTTAGCATCTTGCCCCCAACAATCTGGGTCCTCATTTTACTCACCTCAGAAGGATGGCAGGCTGAGTCAACCTTGAGCCGGTGAGCTTTGAACCGCCGAACTGCAGCTAGCAGTCAGCTGAAGTAGCCTGCAGTGCTGCACTCTAACCACTGCGCCACCTCGGCTCTTACACATAAATTAGGACGCCATAGAAACAAGAGGGCTGGGTTTGCCTTACCACCCCCCCCCCCAAAGTAGCTTCTTCACCCTGGTTATTGGCCAGCTGCATTATTTAATTAACAAGCAATAACAGAAGAACAGAGTTGGAAGGGACCTTGGAGGTCTACTAGTCTAACCCCCTGCTCAGGCAGGCAACTCTATACCATTTCAGACAAATGGTTATCCGATCTCTTCTTAAAAACTTCCAGTGTTGGAGCATTCACAACTTCCAGAGGCAAGTTGTTCCACTGATTAATTGTTCTCACTGTCAGGAAATTTCTCCTTGATTCTAAGTCGCTTCTCTCCTTGATTAGTTTCCACCCATTGCTTCTTGTCCTGCCTTCAGGTGCTTTGGAGAATAGCTTGGCTCCCTCTTCTTTGTGGCAGCCCCTCAGATATTGAAACACTGCTATCATGCATCCGTACTGGATAGTTTTATATCAAGTTTGATCCATACAGGCAATCCTGATCTTATAACCATTTGTTTAGCAAACCTTCTGACTTACAACAGTACTGAATTAATGACTTCTGAAGAGTTCTAGTACTTAGGACCATTGTCTTCACAGAGGTTTGGCCTTTTCAGCATCCAGCAGTCATGTGAAATCCAGAGCTGATACAAAAATCGGGGAGGGAATGGGAGGGGAAAGGGAAGGGAAAAGGAAGGAAAGAAGGAAGGAGACAAAAGGGAAAAGGGAAAAGGGAAAGGGAAAGGGAAGGGGAAACCAAAAGGGAAAGGGAAGGGGAAGGGGAAGGGAAAAGGAAGGGGAAGGGGAAACCAAAAGGGAAAGGGAAAGGGAAGGGGAAGGGGAAGGGGAAAGGGAAACCGAAAGGGAAAGGGAAGGGGAAGGGAAAGGGAAAGGGAAAGGGAAAGGGAAAGGGAAAGGGAAAGGGAAAGGGAAATTTCTTTTCATTAAGTCAGACATTACCCAAATGCCCTTGAACAGAACAAAGAGCAACCAAGATAATTAGGGGATTGGAGCAGGGGTGGGTTCCACTTACCTTCCCTACCAGTTCGCATCATGACGGAAGTGTTACGTCGTGCAAAAGACCCAGAAATGACCCTCTGCGCACGCGCAGAAGCCTTTGTGGATGCACAGAGGGGTTTTTTTGCAAGCTGCGGTGACCAGAGGACCAGTTTGGGAGCGTGGACCGCTGGTCATCGCTGCCGGTTCTGCGAGCGGTGGTAAATTTCTGCTACCGGTTCTAATGAACTGGTCCAAACCGGCAGCAACCCACCACTGGACTGGAGGCTAAAACATACAAAGAACGGTTGCACGAACTGGGCATGGCTTAGTCTAGTGAAGAGAAGGACCAGGGGAGATAGGACAGCAGTCTTCCAATATTTGAGGGGCTGCCACAGAGAGGAGGGGGTCAAGCTATTTTCCAAGGCACCCGAAGGCCAGACAAGGAATAATGGATGGAAACTGATCAAGGAGAGATTCAACCTGGAAATAAGGAGAAATTTTCAGACAGTGAGAACAATCAACCGATGGAACAGAAGTTGCCTTCGGAAGTTGTGGGATCTTCATCACTGGAAGCTTTCAAGAAAAGACTGGACTGCCATCTGTCAGAAATGGTGTCGGGTCTCTTGCTTAGGCGGGGGGTTGGACTAGATGACCTACAAGGTCCCTTCCAACTCTGTTATTCTGTTCTGTTCTGACAGCTGACCAAATTAAAATCGTCCTTCTACCTCCAACTGTGCTAATATTCTATATGTTTTGAAAACTTAAATTTGCTCAAAAATAATAATAATAATGATTGGCTTGGGTCTTGTAGCATCGGCAATAAGAAGACACCCCAGTTCGAAGCGGGTGAAATTCTCCCGCATTCTTCAATAATGCCTTTCTGTCTTCCTACCGACAACAAACCTCCTGTCCTCAAACTTCTCCGTTCTCCTGTCCATTATTGATCCCTCTCTCTACTAAAGTGACCCTGAGCTTTACGATTTCCTGTGGTCGCTAACAAAGACCTCGACTTCACTCTTCTTCTTTCGTCTTCCCGGTCTTCCCAATCAGTTGGAAAGGAGACCTTTGGAGCAGGGTGGATAAAAATCGATGATCTAAAAATAAATAAATAAATAAAAAAACCCCAGATTTTTAAAATTTAAATCGGATTTTTTTTTATCCGATTTTTTTTTATTTTTATCAAATTCATTTTAATAAAATGCTTTTGGAGTAAAAAATCTATCTAAAGATAGTTTTCTATTTAAGATACATTCATTATTTAGTTTATTCAGCATGAAATGGAGCTTTGTTATGTAGCATGAGGCTGCATATTCTGCAATATTGGGACTGTTGGTGAATCAACAGCGGGTCCAGAGCTGGTATTCTACCGGTTCGGACCGGTTCGGGCGAACCGGTAGCGGTGATCTTTGGGTGGGCCCCAATGTTCCCTGTAAGAGTAGAAAACACCGTGTGGCAGTTAGAAACTGGCGCGCGGCGCTCTCTTTTCAAGTGCACGGGCACGCAGGCGCGCAGCCTCTGCCATTAGAAAACTCCACGCAGAAGTTGGAAACTACCGTGTGGTGTTCTCTTGTTACGTGCACGGCTGCACGGCCGCGCAGCCGCGCACCTTAGAGGGAACAGTGGTGGGCCCGCCCGCCCCGGCTCTATGTCGTCCTATTTCTGCATGTTTTGAAGCTGCGCCTATGCATGCAAGCAGCAAGTGCGAGCAAAGCGCATGCGCAGAAGGGCACACGCACACGCGCGCTCACATTTGCCAACCGGTAGGGAAGGTAAGTGAATACCACCTCTGAGCGGGTCAGAGGAGGAGCTGCTGCGGGACAGAGATGACAGTTGCTCTTTAAAAACGATGATTTAAATCGAATTGATTTAAATCAAGCCTTTTTACTAGTGAGTGATTTAAATTGTGATTTAAATCGACTTGATTTAAATCAAATCCACCCTGCTTTGGAATGACCTTGTCATGGCTGCAGTGTTTTCAGAGATTGGGGGAGCAGATGTGGTCCCCGCATGAGCGGCCCAGACAGACCCATGCGTTTGCCAGTCGACGTTCCGCGTGGCGCGGAAGCTTCCTGAACAATTGCAAGCGATTTCTCTCCCCCCCCCCCCCGTGCTTAGGCCGGCGATGATGATTTAAGCTCAGCGGGGGTTTTTTCTCACACACGGTGCGGTATCATCAAACAAAGGCCAATTTCGGCGCAGCCTAAGTGTGCCGTGCCGTTTTAACTCTTGCCCTCTAATTGGCAGACGGTGGGGGGTGGTTCCATATCGTTAGCCAGCCAATGAAACAAGGGGGTCTTATGGATGGCGATGAAACATGCAGGCCTATTAGATGATGGAAGAGCAATCATTGCCGGCTCAGATTGGAAAGTGGTCCAGCGGGCCCACAAAGAGGCCCGGTCGTGTTTGAAAGACCCCTACATTTCAGGGACTTAAGGGCCTTCTGGCACCTTCCTTTCTTGCCTTTGGCAATGTTGCTAGGTTGTGGGGGGGTGTTAGTGGGGGTGGGGGTGGAAGGATCCCTATGTAAAGCTTTTGAGAGGAGGCCTTTGCACTCTCGGACACAGATGGGAAGAATGGGAAGAAACTGCAGTGTTTGGAGAGAGAAAGAGAAAATCAGATCTGTAGCCCATCAGATCCCATTTAACTTAGGGAAAATGATGGCTCACCCCCTCTGACTTCCACTAGTCCTGGATTAATGTCCAGTCTCATTCAAAGGGTTACTTTTCAAGTTATACAAACCTCCTGCAGATGAGCACGGCTTAAAGTCTCCTGTCTTAGACAGGGTCCCTTTAGCTTTCCTCCAAGGTATGACGACAAGGAGAGGAGAGGAGAGGAGAGGAGAGGAGAGGAGAGGAGAGGAGGGGAGAGGAGAGGAGAGGAGATTAGAACAGAACAGAACAGAACAGAACAGAACAGAACAGAACAGAACAGC
>QLTV01003295.1:57621-73936 GCA_003457575.1 Thermophis baileyi | reverse complement strand
TTTGAAAACGCTGGCAGAGGCTGAGCCCAGAGGAGCTGAGGCAGTCCAGCGGGGTGTGCATGCACCCGCCTCTCGCTTGCTCTTGCTCTCCCGGCCAAAAGAGTGCCCGCCACAAAAAGAGCGCCTCCCGGCATGCCCCCCCTTTCCCCGGAAAGTAATGGGGGGGGGCTTATTTTCAGGGGGGGGGCTTATTTCAACGCATGTCCCGAAAAGCCCTGTTGGGCTTATTATCGGGACATGTCTTATTTTCGGGGAAACACGGTATACTATACTATACTATACTATACTATACTATACTATACTATACTATACTATACTATACTATACTATACTATACTATACTATACTATACTATACTATACTATACTATACAAGACTATAACAAAAAATCAGGTTCAGCACCCTGGACAGCAACCTAACAGCTAAGACTACAAGGACTTATCAGGAATGTACAGATCAGCTCTCTTCACATGGAGTCAACTGTTTGCATTGTATCATTCATTAAACACACACACACACACACACACACACACACCAAGCCGAGTTGATTCAGTTTTCATTTGGGACAATGACTGGATTCAGGAGCATTCAGTTTCGAAAGTCAAACCACAACAGAGCCTTACAAATTACTTTGGCCGTGTTCTCCTCCTGCTACAATTTAATGGCAGCACCAAGTTAACAGAGATCGTAAAACTGCCACCTAGCGGTTGGCAGTGAGCTGGTGTAATTGCGCAACCTTTGTGTAACGCACACCTGACAACTGCAGGCTTCAATGTCATGAATAATTACAACAGCCACAGCCTCGGGTGCCTAAGAAAATAATCTATTCCAGCAAGTATTATAAGTTGGTAATAAAGCCATTTGTGTATCAACGTCGCGTTTACCAACCATGAGTCACTGTGCGATTAGGGGAGTGCAAAACATTTATATTTCAAATCTAAAAGACTCCATTTAGGGAGTGAAACGTTTTAAATATTCTGAGCTCAGCAGAGCATGCTTCGAACCAGTGGTGGGTTTCTTCCAGTTCGGCCCGGTTTGGCCGAACCGGTAGCGGCAGCGGCGGGAGGCTCCGCCCACCCGCCCAGACGTCATCACGGATGTTCTGCGCATGCACAGAAGGTTCTGCGGATGCGCAGAAGCGTCGCGCGCACGCTCCCATTCCCGAACCAGTAGCAAAGGTAAGTGAAACCCACCTCTGCTTCGAACTCAAAACAGCCGTCTGGATTTTGGAACCCTTCCAAAATGATCAGGATGGGACGTTTCCAATATGAGAGGGTTTAAATGTGATACGTTTTGCTAATCTGAAATCATTGTTTCAATTCTTGCTGGACTTCAAAAATGCAACCCAAGGAGAATGACATTTCAGAACTGCCGACATCTCACAAGATTTGGGGCCAGACTGTCAAGATCTTACATAATTAAGCTGAATCCTGTTTGTACAAATGAACAGGCCAGAAAGAAATGTTCACAACACAAGAGCGTGTGGTGTTCACACTTGCAATTGGCTGTCATAGATGCTATTATATGCATGGCCAATCCAACATACATATATATTCAGTGTAGCAGTGCCGATGCTATACTGATTCATTTTATCTCAATTACCTTTCAACTGATCAGAGAAATCCACTTTCTTATAATGTTGCTAGTTCTGTTTGACAACCAGCAACATTTGGCAGGATCTCCCAAGGAACAGTTTGGTTTGGTTAAACTTGCTCAAACTTTAGTAATAATTCTGTTAATCCTCCAGTTGATCTGTTTCTACCTTCCAATGACCGCTTAATTGAAAGTCTACTGCTAATAGAAAATAGAATATAGAACATCAGAGTTAGAAGGAACCTTGGAGGTCTTCTAGTTCAACCGCCTGCTCAAGCAAGAGAGCCTATACCCATGATGGCGAACCTATGGCACGCGTGCCACAGGTGGCACGCAGAGCCATATCTGAGGGCATGCGAGGCATTGGGCTATGTCAGCTCCAGTGCGCATGTGCGCGCTGGCCAGCTGATTTTCGGCCTTGGAGAAGGCCGTTTTTGCCCTCCCCAGGCTTCAGGAGGCTTCCCTGAAGCCTGGGGAGGGTGAAAAATGGCCCAACGGGCCTACCGGAAGTTCGGAAACAGACTTCCTGTTTGCCCATTGGGCTGTTTTTCGCCCTCCGGAGGCTTCAGGAGGCTTTCCTGAAGCCTGGGGAGGCCGAAAAATGGCCCAACAGGCAAACCAGAAGTCCGTTTTCCAGAAGGCAGACTCGGACGATGAGGAGGTTCAGGGAAGCCTCCTGAAGCCTCCAGAGGGCGAAAAACAGCCCAACTGGGGGGGGCCCCGCATGCGCGGGGATGCACACATGCGCAGTGCGGTGTGCGTGAGGGGGTTGTGTGCTGGCACGCGCGCACGCTAATGTGCACGCTCCCATTTTTGGCACACAAGAAGAAAAAGGTTCGCCATCACTGGCCTATACCATTTCAGACAACAGACTCAGAATCCAAATGTGTTCACCTAATTAAGGAAGTTTTGCTTGTGTTGGGTGTGTTTGGATGATTTGTTCATATTCCGTACGGCTTTTATGTATTCATCTTATTTTGCATTACAGTGTTTTATGTTATATAAGGCCGGTGAACGAGTGAAATGAAGTTTTACTATCTGTTTTTGTTTATGTTTTCTTGAATGGAGGAGGAGGAGAAAGGAGGGGGAGGATGAGAAGGAGAAAGAAGGAGAAGGAGGAGGAGGAGAAAGGAGAAAGGAGAAAGGAGGAGGAGAAAGGAGGAGGAGGAGAAGAAGGAGAAAGTAGAAAGGAGGAAGAGGAGGAGGAGGAAAAAGGAGAAGGAGGAGAAAGAAGGAGGAGGAGGAGGAGGAGAAAGGAGAAAGGAGGAGGAGGAAGAAGAGGAGGAGAAGGAGGAGGAGGAGGAGAAAGGAGGAAGAGGAGAAAGAAGGAGGAGAAAGAAGGAGGAGGAGGAGGAGGCTACTTTTTTTTCTTTTCTAATGAAGGCAATCTTTAGAATTAAAAAAAAAACAACAGGAAGAAAAATAACCTGTCAACAAGGGTTGACAAAAGCTTGTAAAAGGGCTTTCCCATCGACTTTCCTTGTCAGAAGGCCGCAAAAGGGGATCCCACGACTTGCATCCATCCTCAATACGAGCCAATTGCCAAGCGTCTGAATTTTTGGCGGCAATGGCCGTTAAGTATGAAAACCAGTCATGCGTCCCTTTTCCCAGTGCCGTTATAACTTCGAACCGTCACTAAATCTACGGTTGTCCAGTCCAAGGTCTACCCGTAAATAAAGAGCGAAGGGGCCAGCCACACGAGTGTGCAAACAACCCGTAGCGTTGTTGGCAGGGCCGTGTGGGCTGACACACAGATGTAAGCCGGGCGGGAACTGTCTGGGGTTCTACCATGACGGACATTGTAGATCAAGCAAGGAAGCCTCCGAGGTCACCTCCCCGGAGTTCCCCCAGCTCACCAGATCTAAACGGTCGTAATTTGGCGGATGGGGCCACTCCGTCTCCTCTTTCCCCATTGCCCTATTAAATGCTCAGCCCGGCAAATCCAGAGGGAGTAAACCATTAGTGAGATACACAAAGAGTCGACAGCATTAGGGGGTTGATAGATTTCTCATTCTTCCTCCAAAACAAAAGGGTGATCAGAGCAGAGGCATGGCAGCTGAGTCTTTTCTGCCAAAAGGGAGAAGATTCATTCCTTAGTTGGAGGTTTTTTTTTTTTGTTTTGTTTTGTTGGAAAGAACAGTTGACTTTTTAATGCCGTCCTGCACTCTCTGCACCGCAGGAACGAACGGTTGCGGAAAAAGGAAGACAACGAACATTACAATAGACTAACCACGCTTTCTTCCTCTGACCAGGAGCACACACACAAAAGCATCCAAAGCAACACTCGGTTATGTGCCTGTGAATTCTTCTCTTATAGATACTTGAGGGTGGATTCTCCGATGCAAGCTTGAATAGTAAACAGAAATTCCAGCTTCCCCCCACCACCTATGGATATCACTATATTACACCTACTTTAAAAAAAAAAAAGAATATATACCCATGTTTCCCTGAAAATAAGATCCTGTCTGTTTTGAACCCCGAAATAAGCGCTTGGCCTTATTTTTGGGGAGGTCTCATTATGTTGGGGCGCATGGAGCAAGATGGGGGTCCTCTTGCCGTCTTACCTGATTTCCAGCTCTGTCTCCCTAACCCTAACCAGAGGAAATGGCGGGGACCGGCTGCGCATGTGTTTAAATATTTTTCGGGGAGGGCTTATTTTCGGGGGAGGGCTTATTTTGGGGGGGGGAAGTGTTTATTTTCGGAGGAGGGCTTATTTTTGGGGGATGTCTTATTTTTGGGGAAACACGGTATATATTTTGATATCTGTCTTTTCAGCCTAATTGAGGTCTGTGGGTTTCACCACTCTCAAAAGGTTTTCTCGGCACACCAAAAATTAAGAACCCCAATTTTAGAGGCCTTTCAATTTACGATCTCAACGAAAGTTAGAAAAACTACAGTTAAATAGACCAATTGTGCAGTATGATGGATCCACGAAACATAATTTGTTAAACAAACCGTAGTTGAATGGGTTTGTGCGGATCACAGAAAGCTATAAAGCCAGGGTTTTTTTTAAAAAAAAAAAAAAACAAAAAACAGTGGTTGGTTTACGTAATCGACTCAGCCCCGACTAACACAAAGAGCCGAAATCAAACAAACCACGGTTTCATCGTATCTAAGATACAGCCTGCAGGCTTGATGCTTTTTACGGCTAATCCTCGACTTACAACATTTGTTCGAAAGGACAACAACATTGAAAAAAGTGACTTACAACCGTTTCTCGCGCGTACAATCAATGGGGCATCCCCACGGTCATGTGATCAAAATTTGGGCACTTGACAACTTATGAGGGTTGCCTCATGTGACCTCTATTTGCAAAGTCAATGGGCGAAGCCAGATTCATTTATTCACTTAACAGTTGTATATAAAATTTGGGATAAAATTGGGTGTCACTCAATTAACAGTCATCTCGCTTAGCAACGGAAATTCTGGCCCCAATTTTGGTGATAAGTCAAGGACTTCCAGCACGTAACACCAACCTGGTCTATATATGGTCAAGGCTGTTCTGGGAAACATTTTAACCTGGTTGTCCCGAAGGTGCTTTTTATTTTTTCAAGAGGCAACTGGGCTTTCTGGTTTTTCCTTTGAAGCCGTTTCGCTTCTCATCCAAGAAGCTTTTCCAGCTCTGACTGGATGATGGGGAAGGGAAGGATTTATAATCCTTGCAAACAGCTGGCCAATGACCATCATCCACCATCCGGTCAGAGCTGAAGAAGCTTCTTGGATGAGAAGCGAAACGGCTTCAAAGAAAAACCCGGAAATTCCAGTTGTCTCTTGAAAAAGCACTTTTGGGACAACCATGACCTGAGTGAACGAGGTTCTCCATAGACATTTTATCCTGGTTATGTGGGAGCTGAGACATTAGACATGGCCCTCTTGAATTTCAGCATCCTGAGAAAGATCATGTTTTTGCTTGAATATTTCTGTTCTGTTAGTCCCTGGTTTCTATGATAAACAGCTTCCTTTTGGGACTCTGGAAAATATGTCTGAAGTGCTGTTTGATGCTCTCAAAATTCCCTTCGCCTGTATGGTGTAATTATACGGAAGGGAAGGATACTTTAAAAATGGGTCATCTTGGATTTGCTATGAATATGGTAAAGTATGCAGATGTTGTGGCCTGCCAGCTGCCAGCAGAGCTGGCGGCAGACTTGGATGATGAGGAGGTTGGGGAGGAACTTGGGCCAGTTCTGGAGTTTGGGGAAGGCTCTGATGGATGCTCTGTGTCGGACGCAGAGATAGAGCCAGGGCCCTCCAACATTTCCCAGCCACCAGAAGCAGCTGCCTTTGGAGGCTGAGATGAGTGAGGAGGAAGAACAGCTGGGGCCTGTTCCAGATGCGCATAAGTGCAGAGCTGTTAGGAGAGGAGAACTGAGGACAAGGAGTCGACTCAGGAAGCAAAGCACACGTGGACGCTGAATGGCTCCTCCCTGGCTGCGGAATAAATAGAAGGAAAGGGGAGTGGTTGTCGTAGGAGACAACAGTTCGTATTTCTGAAGATTTTGGCTCATTGTGTTTCGTGACACAGAGACTGCTTGCCAGAACGTAATTTGCAGCCTTTCGGCTGGGAGCTCACGGCCTTGCCTTTGACGGACTATTGCCTGGACTTTTCGGTGGGTGAATGCTATTAATTCACAAGAGGTAAATAAAAGAGGGGGTTTTTGTGACCAGGAGTCTGTTTCTTGCTTCTGCTAAGGCTGGGTCATAAGAGCTGATGAGACTTCGTCACTCTCTGTGCTACCTTTTGTCAAGGGTTATATCAGAATAAGGGCTGCCTGCCAGGGGTGGGTTCTAACTTACCTCACCGCCGGTTCACTTCCTCCTGCGCCGCGTGGCCACGCCTCGTGGGCGTGTGCATGTGCAATGCCAAAAATTCCCAAAAAAATCTCCCCCCCAAAAAGCCAAAAACAAGATAGCGGCGCATGCGCAGTGCCGAAAACTCAGCTTCTGCACATGCGCAGAAGCAAAAACCAGCAAAAAAATCCCCCTCCAAAAAAACCCCCCCCCAAAAAAAAAATCCAAAAAAAATCCAAAAAAAGATGGCGACATCCACGGACTGGCACCGACCGAACCGGATCGCGTGCGTGCATGCGCATTGACAAAAATTTGTAAAAAAAAGCCCCCCCCCCAAAAAAGCCAATAACAAGATGGCGGCGCATGCACAGTGCCAGCAACTCAGCTTCTGCGCACGCGCAGAAGAAATTAAAAAAAAAAATTAAAAAAAAAATTCCCCCCCCAAAAATAAATTCCCAAAAAAAAGATGGCGGCGTCCACGGACCGGCACCGACCGAACCAGTTCCGTGACGTCACCAGCAGGTTGCTACCCGTTTGGGCGAACCGGTCCGAACCGGGAGGAACCCACCTCTGCTGCCTGCCTTTGGGGAAAATACTAGGGTAGGATGTTTCACAAATTGTAAGAACACATGCAGGCATACAGCGACTCCTCGACCTCAGACGACAATTGATCTCAAGATTTCTGTTGCTGAAGCGAGACAGTTGTTAAGGGGAGGCTCACTCCATTTTACGACCTTTCTTGCCACAGTTGTTAAGGGAATCACTGTGGTTGATAAGTTAGTAACGTATGTTGACCGTAGCAAGACTACGGTATGCGCAAAAATGGAAGGACACTTCGATTCCTACTATGGAAGAATCATCATCATCATCATCTTCATTTAACGACCCCACAATCCCTTGCGGAGTGGAGTCTGGGCAACTGAATGGAGCTAGTAGAGTGTTTTAATGGCCGGATGCCCTTCCTGTCGCCAATGTGGAGTTTTGTTCAGCAGATATATTCTCAGAATGGTTGCAGAAGCTGATGGAGCTGGCTGAAATGGCAAAACTGACTCCTTTGATTAAAGAAAAGAACATAAGTACTTTTGTTTCCACATGGAGACAAAGCTTCTGAACTTCGTGTTTGATGTGGAAAAGAGTGAAACTTTGGTTTTGGGTTTTACAGATTAGATTGATAGATCTTTATGGAAATGGCTGGTTCATGCTATTATGGAAAAGCAAAAAGCTGTGATTTGATGTCAATGCCTTATTTTACTGTAACAGAGAGAGTCGGAAGTCAATGCTTCTTTTTATTTTCTTTTTTTCCCCTCTTATCTTTCCTCACTTCTCCTTTCCTTCCCTCCCCCTGCTTTTCTATTTACTTGGTATTTTGTATTTTATAATACTTTATACCGTATTTTTCAGAGTATAAGATGCACTTTTTCCCCCCTTAAAAGAGGGTGGAAATGTTGGTGCGTCTTATACACCGAATACAACCATTTTGGGCCTCCAAAAACCCCGCCCTGCGCGTCCCGTTTTTCACAAAAACAGGGCGCGCAGAGGGTTTGGGAGGCCTGCAAAGTGCTCCTGGAGGCTGGGGGGGGGGCAAAAATGAGTGAAAAACGGGCTGTTTTTTTGCGAAAACGGGCCCGTTTTTCTCAAAAAACGGGGCATGCAGAGGGTTTGGGAGGCCTGTAGAGTGATCCTGGAGGCTGGTGAGGGCAAAAACCTTCTTTTTTTGGTTTACCTCTTCAAAATCTTGGTGCGTCTTATACTCCGGTGTGTCTTATAGTCCAAAAAATACGGTAATTCAATAAAAAATGTTGACTGTAAGATAAGTTAGTAACATGGGTGTTAAGGGAATCTGGCTTCCCCATTGAAACCCCATTTGTTCATCGAAAAGTCGTAAAAGGTCATCGTGTGACTCCAAGACACTGCAACCGTCATAAATATGAACCGGTTGCCAAGCACCCGAAGTTTGTTAAGTGAGCTGGGCTCGATTTTAAGACCCTTGGTGCCTTTCGATTGTGCAGCAAATCCCTGTAATGATTTAAAGTGAATCGTGAGGTTGGTTCAGTGAATTCAGCTTCTCTCATGGACTCCACTGAACGACCGCAGGATTCACTTAACAACTGCAGTGACTGCTGGGGCGAAAAAAGGTCGTAGAGCGGGTCAAAACCCGTTTAATAGCCGCCTTGCTTAGCCGCAGACATTTTGAGCTCGGCTGCGGTCGTAAGCCGACCACCCCCCTGTATCAAAGAATGGGGGATGCGTGCGGAAGAGTTCGCTCACCTTGGCATCCTGCTTGGTCAGGAAATCCACAAAGCCGAAGCCGCGATGAGTTCCCGTTCCAAACATTTTCTTCGGCAGGCGGACTGTCTTCAGCTCTCCAAAGGTGCTGAGGCAGCAGGGGGGAGGAGAAGAAGAAAAAGGAGATGAATTTCCAAGTGAAAGTCCAAAAGTTTGGGGCGTTTTCTCAAAGAAACTAACAGAATAACAGAATGGGAAGGGACTTTGAAGGTCAGCTAGTCCAACCCGCTGCTGAGGCAGGAAACTCCTACTGGCGCATTCACAACTTCTGGAGGGAAGTCGTTCCGCTGGTTAATTGTTCTCAGTGTCTGGAAATTTCTTCTTAGTTCTAGGTTGGATCTCTCTTTTGATAATCTTTCATCCATTACTTAATAATAACAGAGTTGGAAGGGACCTTGGAGGTCTTCTAGAAAAGCCCCCTCCTCAAGCAGGCAACTCTATACCATTTCAGACAAATGGCTGTCTAGTCTTTTCTTGAAAACCTCCAGTGATGGAGCAGCCACAACTTCTGGAGGCAAGTTGTTCCACTGGTTAATTGTGCTCAATGTCAGGAAATTTCTCCTTAGTTCTAGGTTGCTTCTCTACTTGATTAGTTTCCATCCGTTGCTTCTTGTCTTGCCTTCTGGTGCTTTGGAAAATAAGTTGACCCCCTCTTCTTTGGGGCAGCCCCTCAAATATTGGAAGACTGCTATCATGTCACCCCTAGTCCTTTTCATTAAACTAGACCAGTGATGGCGAACCTTTTTTGGTTCGTGTGCCAAAGGGGGGGAGCGCGGGGGGGTCGCGCATGTGCGTGCCCACACCCATAATCCCATGCACCCCCCCGCGCATGACCCCCCCCACTCCTGGCACGCGATGGCACACCCATTTTTCGCTCTCACCAGGCTTCAGAACCTTTCTAAGAGCCTGGGGAGGGTGAAAACGGCCTTCCCCACCCCCCCGGAGGCCTTCCGGAGGCTGGAAATGTTCCATTTGCCAACTTCCGGTTGGACTGGAAGTCCCGTTTTTTTTACTCTCCCCAGGCCTGAGCCGGACCTGAGCTCGCGTGCCAACCAATATGGCTCCGTGTGCCACTTGTGGCACGCGTGCCATAGGTTCGCCATCACGGAACTAGACATTCCCATTTCCTGCAACCGTTCTTCATATGTTTTAGCCTCCAATTCCCTAGAACAAGCATCCCCAACCCCGGGTCCGTGAACTGGCACCGATGTGCGGCATGCCAGAAACTGGGCCGCACAAACAAGCAAAGCCCCCATCCGTGGGATGCAGGCAGCACACAAAACCTTCGGTCCACGGAAAAACCACACTCTACGGAACCGGTCCCTCCTGCCCAAAAGGTTGGGGGCCTCTGCCCTAGAATGAGCCTCTGACAAAATTCACGTTTGCCCCACACGCTTGGCCTGATCTCTGAATTAGCTACTTTTTTCTACGTTTGCCCAACGCAGCGAACCATAAAGGAATGAAATGTGCTCTAATGGTGCCAGTTTTATTTCAGGGAGAGAGGAGCAAAGGTCTTGCCTGCAACTTTCTAAGTCAGCACTACTGAATTTTGTTGTTATTTTTTTTTTGTTTGAGAATAAAAGCACTCCATATACCGTGTTTCCCCGAAAATAAGACCCTGTCTTATATTTTTTTGAACCCTGAAATAAGCGCTTGGCCTTATTGCCATGCACTCAAAAGCCTGATTGGGCTTATTATCAGGGGATGTCTTATTTTGGGGGAAACAGGGTACAGTAGTCCTCGACTTACAACTGTTTATTTAGTGACAGTTCAAAGTTACAACGGCACTGAAAAAAGTGACTTATGGCTGTTTTTCACACTTATGACCATTGCAGCATTCCCAGGGTCATATGATCAAAATTCAGGTGCTTGACAGCTGTTTCATATTTATGACGGTTTCAGTGTCCCGGAGTCCCCTTTTGTGACCTTCTGACCAGCAAAGACAACGGGGAAAGCCAGATTCACTTAACCACCGTGTGACTAATTTAACAATTCCAGCGGTTCACTTAACAGCAGCAGCAAAAAGAATCGTAAAACGGAGCAAAACTCGCTTAACAAATTTCTCACTTCGCAACATGAATTCTGGGCTCAATTGTGGTCGTAACTCGAGGACTAGCTGCCCAGGTAATCCTTGAGCTTAACAACCATTCGTTTAGCGACCGTTCAAAGTTACAATCAGAAAGTGACTTAAGGCCTGTTTTCACACTTACGACCCTTACACTTACGATCACAATTCAGACGCTTGGCAACTGACTCGTATTTATGACGGTTGCAGTGTCCTGGGGTCACGTGATCCAATTGTGACCTTCCCAGCCAGCTTCCGACAAACGGAGCCAATGGGGGAGGAAGCCCAATTCATTTAACGACCGCATGATTTACTTAACGACCGCAGGGATACGCTTAACCACCGTGGCACGAAAGGTGCTAAAATGGGGCGCAACTCCCTTAAACAACTAACTCTCTTGCTTAGCCGCAGAACTCAAGAGCTCAATTGCGGCCGTAAGTCGAGGACTACTTTATATATGCAAGGAGGGGAAAGTGACACAATTCCTCGGCCGATTCCCCGGAAAAGCAGCTGTTTCTCCCGCTGCCCCAAGTCCATGTCAGACCCATTTATCAACCCCGATGTGCAAATCGGAGATCCATGAATATTTGATGTGCACTCCAACCAGAAAGGTGCGCTATTTTATCCGATGTTCTCCCCCCCTCCCCCCGCAAAAGCACAGGGCTCGGGGAAGCCGCTGGGCCGGAGCACGCACATCTGGGAATAAACACGGTAAAAGTGTTGTCAACGCTCTCGTGAAACGACAGAAAGCTAAATCCGAGGAGTTAACCCCTCTGTGCCGACGGCATGACCAAGCATCCATCTGCTGAATTTCGTCGGGGCGGTGCGGCGGATAAGTGGAACATGATGAAGCCTCTACATGAATCCACACGTTTCCCTCTCTCTCTCCTTGGAGTCCCTCCCTCGCCGCCGCCTCGTGGCCTCCGTTCGCCTTTCGGCATTAACACACACACACACACACACACACACACACACACACACACACACCAAAGTCAAGCGGAGGAGCCAACACTGCCGTCTTGAAAGAGCAGCTTAAACCAGCTGGAATCTCGCAAGAAGGGACGGGAAAAGGGAACACACAAAAACACGGCGGCTTTGCTTGTCACACAAACACACAAAAACGTGGTGGGCTTGCTTGTTATAAAAACCCCACCGTGCTCCCAGCTAGGAGCCCGTGATCCTCTTCTCTCTCCCCCCCCCCCCGTGCTTTCCATCTTGTCCTTTCCACTTTCAATTAGCATTCAGGGCACCCTCGAGACGCAACGGGGCTCAGCCATGCAGACCCAAATCCCGGGCTCACCATGTCGATGGGAATCTGTGCATCTCGGAATAACAAGAGTTGGGAGGGACCTTGGAGGGCTTCTAGTCCAACCCCCCTGCTCTATACCATTTCAGACAAATGGCTGTCCAATGTCTTCTTGAAAGCCTCTAGTGTTGGAGCACCCACAACTTCTGGAGGCAAGTTGTTCCACTGGTTAATTGTGCTCACTGTCAGGGAATTTCTCCTTAGTTCTAAGTTGCTTCTCTCTTTGGTGAGTCTCCATCTATTGCTTCTTGTTCTGCCTTCAGGTGCTTTGGAGAATAGCTTGACTCCCTCTCCTTTGGGGCAGCCCCTCAAATATTGTAACACAGCTATCATGTCCCCCCCTTAGTCCTTCTTTTCATTAGGCTACACATAGCTAGTTCCTGTTCCCATCCCCTCTCCTGCTCCCCAATTTTGCAAGGGTGATAAAGACATTATTCATATATATTTGGTGGAGGGTCATTTAGATGACCTATAACAGAATAACAGAGTTGGAAGGGACCGTGGAGGTCTTCTAGTCCAACCTCTTGGCTCAAGCAGGAGACCCGGCCTATACCATTCCAGACAAATGGTTGTCCAATCTCTTCTTAAAATCCTCCAGTGATTGAGCATTCACAACTTCTGGAGGCAAGCTGTTCCACTGGTTAATTGTTCTCACTGTCAGGGAATTTCTCCTTATTTCTAGGTTGCTTCTCTTTTTTGATTCGTTTCCATCCATTGTTTCTTGTCCTGCCTTCAGGTGCATCTCCCAAAGGAGAAGAACTATTTTGATATGAACACCTGGATGTTCTACTTCCTAAAGAGAGCCATTAGTTATTGTCTCCGGTACAAGTTTTTGAACTAAACCTGATCCGATGCAAAGCCATTGGGGCTCCTGTCGCTCTAACCTGCAAAATCTTTCTCCCTCGAATATCCATTTTCAAAAATCCTTCTCTTCTATTTTCTTTCCTGGCTCCCTGCCTACCTACATTTTTAATATCCTGCTACCAGATTTTTCTTGGCGGCTCTTAGCAATTACCTTACTGATCTAGTAAAATTTTGCTGTGGGGTCCTTGGTGCTCTGTGAGCTTGCTTGTTTTCTTGCAGACGTTTCATTACCCAACTAGGTAACATCATCAGTACTAGAAGGGAGTGGGGTTTCTGGAGTGGAGGAGGAGGAGGAGGAGGAGGAGGAGGAGGAGGAAGGAGAGGCAGGGGAGGAAGGGGAGGAAGATGTGGGGTCCTTGGTGCTCTTTGAGTTTGGGGGGTTTTCTTGCAAACATTTCATTAGGAGTAGAAGGGGGTGGGGTTTCTGGGGTGGAGGGGGAGGAGGGGGGGGAGGAGGAGGAGGAGGAGGAGGAGGAGGAGACTGTAGTCCTTGATGCTCTCTGAGCTTGGTGGTTTCCTTGCAGACGTTTTATTACCCAACTAGGTAACATCATCAGTGCTAGAAAGGAGTGGGGTTTCTGGAGTGGAGGAGGAGGAGGAGGAGGAGGAGGAAGACAGTGACTATGGGATCCTTGGAGCTCTCTGAGCTTGGTGGTTTTCTTGCAGACATTTTATTACCCAACCAGGTAACATCATCAGTGCTAGAAGGGAATGAGGTTTGTGCACTGGAGGAGGCGGGGAGGAGGAGGAGAAAGGGAGGAGGTGGAGAAGAAGGGGAGGAGGTGGAGAACAAGGGGAGGAGGAGGAGGAGGAGGAGGAGAAAGACTGTGCTGTGGGTTCATTAACTTTGGGCTCAATTTTGGTTGTTAAGTGATTTTTTTAATGCCTTTTAAGATTTTATTGTACACCACCCAGAATCCTACCGTGAGGGAAACTGGACAGTTCTTAAACAGCATCAATACATAATAATTTTAAAATATCTCAGCTGGGGGAACGAATAAGAGGGTGGCACCAAGCCCCCAACCACCCCAAATCAAGAATTCCAACAGGCTTTCCCCCCCACCCCACTTCAGCAGCTGAGCGGCACGTCTCGGAGAGAACAATGGGGTAACTAAGGATTCCCAGACCGGGGACGGGTAAGCTCGCCCCCTCCCTTCCCCGCTGTGTTGATAATTAGAATCCATAACACGGCCATAGACATCTCCCAAGCTGCGAAAATGAACGCTTTCATGCCCCCCCCCTCCTCCGAGCGTGAGTGAGCCTCTCACACCTCTTTTCCAATTACGATATTCACCTTTTAAGGAATCAGAGGTGGCAACCAATTACCCTCTCCGGAGCTCGTGGGTGCCCTGTCTACGAAGAATAATTTATGTTTTGATCAACAAGGAGAGTTCTCACATTTCTAATTTGTTATGGGGCAAAGGATGGGGTTTGCTCGGCGTGGGCGCCTGGGGAGGGTGTGTGTGTGTGTGTGTGTGTGTTTGGCGGTGGGGGGTGGGCCTGTGGTGGTGGGGAAAGCAGGGGGAGGAGGAATGAAAGGAGGTAGGATGTCCTGATGGGACCGTAAAGACGAGTTCTGGTTTTCTCCAACAGCCTCAAGTGGCACGAGTGTGCGAGAGCGCCCTATTTGTATGCAGATGCGTGTGTGAAAAGAATAATTGGGGAGGGGGTGTGTGACTCTTCTCCCTGGGGGGGGGGAGAACAAGCTCATGCCAGCAGGCGAGCTGAAACATGCTTTCTGAGAGGACACGAAGACATCCAACTCTTCGTTCTTCCCGCAAATTTTGGAAAGGCACAACTTCATTTTGACTAGCGCTGGCGATGCTACCTAGTTTAGGTAATGAGACGCTTGCAAGAAAACAAGCAAGCTCAGAGAGCACCAAGGAGCCCTGCCAATTTCATTTTGTTGGCTTTCATGCCTAAGGCATAACTAGAACTCACCGTCTCCTGGTGATGGGCCCAAAGTCACCCAGCTGGCTTTCATGCCTAAGGCGGGACTAGAACTCACCGTCTCCTAGTGATTGGCCCAAAGTCACCCAGCTGGCTTTCATGCCTAAGGCGGGACTAGAACTCACCGTCTCCTGGTGATTGGTCCAAAGTCACCCAGCTGGCTTTCATGCCCCTGGTGATTGGCCCAAAGTCACCCAGCCTAAGGCGGGACTAGAACTCACTGTCTCCTAGCAATTGGCCCATAGGCACCAAGTCGACTTTCATGCCTATGGGAGGACTAGAATTCACTGTCTCCTAGTGGTTGGCACATAGCTTCCCAGTCGACTTTCATGCCTAAGGCGGGACTAGAACTCACGGTCTCCTGGTTTCTGGCCTGATTGCCTTAACCACTACATCAAACTGACCATTGGGGGGGGGTTATTCCCCCCCCCCAGCACAGATCTAATCCAGTGATTGAGCAGGTTAAAAAAAAAAACATTTCTCTCCTGGCTTCTGAATTACCTGGACATCACTGTTGACCCCTTTCAGTTTTCAACCCTTTAAAGGCTTCTTCCGCCTTTAAACTCAATCCTCCTGTTCTGCACTGCCAGAAAATTGTCTTAATCTTTGGCAAATTGTTCTCCCTTTTTTTCTCTCCCCACTGTGCACAATAAATGGGATGGGGGGGGGGGGCGGAGGAGATATTATTTTGTTCTTCAGCGCTGAACGATGCCACGGATCGAGGAAGTCTCGCTGCAGCCGTGAAAGGCTTTGCAGGGTTTTCTTATCCCTTCCTTCCCTTCCAAACACCCAACTGGTTTCCTTGCAACAATCCTGCTACATAGGCACACACACCATACAGGCAGCCCTCGACTTATGGCCATAATGGAGCCTGCTGGGATGGTTGCAAAGCGGCTCATCGGGCGGCTAACCTGATTTTGCAACCTTTTTTTATTTTTTGGCAGCTTTCCTTAGGTGAACGCTGCGGTTGTAAAGTGAACCAGTCGCTTGCTAGGGGTTGCCGGAAATCAGAGGTAAACACGGGTTTCTGGCAAAAATAGCAATAGCAATAGCACTTAGAATTATAAACCGCTTCACAGTGTTTCATAGCCGTAAGACGAAAACTATCTGTACTCGTTATCGTCTGATTTTGTCCTGGTGTGGACTCATTGTAGGTCAAGGAATTAAAAGTGGTGGGTTAGGAGGAGGAGGAAGATGATCCCCCCTTTAAATCCTTTCCAATTATAGTAACGTTATGAGTGACTTTGGACCAGAAAGAGGGAGGGAGGGAGGAAGAAGATGAGGAAGGAAGGAAGGAAGGAAGGAAGATGAAGAATGGAGTAAAAAAGAAAAAGGGAAGGAAGAAAGGAAGGAAGGCAGCAAGGAGGGAGGGAAAAGAGAAGGAAGGAAGGAAGGAAGGAAGGAAGGAAGGAAGGAAGGAAGGAAGGAAGGAAGGAAGGAAGGAAGGAAGGAAGGGAGGAGGG
>QLTV01003295.1:29289-43875 GCA_003457575.1 Thermophis baileyi | reverse complement strand
CGCGAACGACCCCCCCTCCCCCGCTTCCTGACTTCCAGTGTGCCCGGTAGGCCCATTTTTCGCCCTCCCCAGGCTCCAGAGACTTCCCTGGAGCCTGGGGAGGGCAAAAACGCCCTCCCCCAGCCCCCCGGAGGCCGAAAACGCCCTCCCAGAGCCTCCGTGCGAGCCGAAAATCAGCTGGCCGGCACGCACATGCGCGCTGGAGCTGAGCTAGGGCAACGGCTCACGTGCCGGCAGATATGGCTCCGCGTGCCACCTGTGGCACGCGTGCCATAGGTTCGCCATCACGGGCTTAAGGTATTAGGGTCATGTAACCATGCTAAGCCAATCTGACTTAACAGGTTGCAGAAATCTAGCCATCACAGTTTGCAAGCCACTGTTTATGGCTGAGATCATTTTCTGAACTTAGCCAACCGTGGCTTATTGCACAAACCACAGCTTAGTACAAACCTGGACCCAGCTAAGGACAGAATGAATAAGTTTAAGAGGCAGTCTACGTTTTACACAATTCATCCTCAAATATTCAGCTTATTTAGCCTGACAGCTTCTCCTTTATTTTGCTGGCTTTTAGGACCGTCCCATTTTAATTATTGTGGATCTAACGCCTTCAGCGATGGGCAAAATATCAGAAAAATGAGTTTATTTTTGAAAGAGAGAGAGAAATAAACTGCAGAAAAACCCTACAGGTGCCGTGTTCATCAAACATATATTGCTTTGGTTCAAAGCACAGGTGGTCCTCGAGTTACGACCACAATTGAGCCCCAAATTTATGTTGTTAAGTGAGACAGCTGTTAAGTGAGTTCTTTCCCATTTCACAACCTTTCTTGGCACGGTTGTTAAGTGAATCACTGCAGTTGATAAGTTAGTAACTTGGTTGTTAACTGAGTCTGGCTTTGCTTGTCAGAAGGTCACAAAAGGGGATCACATGACTTTGGGACACAGCAACGGTCATAAGTATGAACCACTTGCCAAGCGTCTGAATTTTGACCACGTGACTATGGGGGCGCTGCAAAGATCGTAACTGTGAAAAACGGTCGTAAGTCCCTTTTTTTCAGTGCCATTGTAACTTTGAAAGGTCACTAAATGAACCGCTGTAAGTCGAGAACTACCGGCACATTGTTACAAAACTTGCTTCAAGAATATATATTTTTTTTTTAAAAAAAGAGTCTTTTTTTAAAAGACATTTCTAAATCTAAAACTTATTGGACTTTGATGTTGGCTTTCTCTAATTCCTCCCAAACTGGCATTGACTTCATTAATTGCTTTAACGAGGAGAATAAGTAGAATTTGCAGAGAAGATCAAATGAATGCAAATCCACTAAGGTGAAGAGAAATCTCATTAAGTGTCTCCATTAAAGAAATGAAGAAGTCTTGGAAATTAAAAAAAAAAAATCTTTAGAAATGAAGGAATGTCTGTATTTCCTCTTCAAAAATCAGAAAATAATCCCAAGAGGCTAAAAGGGGAACAGAAGCCAAAAGGACCCCCAAACTATCTTGAGAGAAAGATAAAAATAAACTCTTGTTTTCTAGCTAAACAGCCATTTCAAATACAGGCAGTCCTCGACTTACGACCACAATGGAGCCCCAAATTTCTGACGCTAAGTGAGACCTTTGTTAAGTGAGTTTTGCCCCATTTTATGACCTTTCTGGCCCCCGTGCTTAAGTCAAAATCAACTCAAGTTTCTTAAAATCAAATCGAGGTTTATTGCAGTCAAAGACCAGAATTCTTAAGCGAATTCCCTGCAGTTGTTAAGTGAGTCACACGGTTGTTAAGCGAATCTGGCTTCCCCGCTGACTTTGCTTGGCAGAAGGTCGCAAAAGGGGATCACGTGACACCCCCGGGACACTGCATAAATACATGCTAGTTGCCAACTGAATTTGGATCACATGGCCATGGGGATGCTGTAATGGTCATAAGTGTGAACAATGGTCACAAGTCGCTCTTTTTTTTTCAGTGCTATGGTCACTTTGAACGGTCACTAAACGAACTGTCGTAAATCAAGGATGACTTGTATTCTGAAGAGGCTAAAAGGGGAACAGTAGCCAAAAGACCCCCAAACTATCTTGACGGAAAGGGAAAAATAAAATCGTTCCAAAGCAACCGAAGGCCAGACAAGGAATAATGGATGGAAACTGATCAAGGAGAGATTCAACCTAGAAATAAGGAGAAATTTTCTGACACTGAGAACAATCAACCCATGGAACAGAAGTTGCCTTCGGAAGTTGTGGGAGCTTCATCACTGGAAGCTTTCAAGAAGAGACTGGACTGCCATCTGTCAGAAATGGTGCAGGGTCTCCTGCTTGGGCCTATGTTTGGAGCGGAACCATATCTGAGGGCACGCGAGGCGTTGCCCTATGTCTCCATCTGCGCGCACAGCTGGTCTGGAGACTAAAACATACGATGAACGGTTGCAGGAACTGGGCATGGCTAGTCTAGTGAAGAAAAGGACCAGGGGAGACATGATAGCAGTCTTCCAATATTTGAGGGGCTGCCACAGAGAGGAGGGGGTCAAGCTATGTTCCTGGCACCTGAAGGCAAGACAAGGAATAATGGATGGAAACTTGTCAAGGAGAGATTCAACCTGGAAATAAGGAGAAATTTTCTGACAGGGAGAGCAATCAACCCATGGAACAGAAGTTGCCTTCGGAAGTTGTGGGAGCTTCATCACTGGAAGCTTTCAAGAAGAGACTGGACTGCCATCTGTCAGAAATGGTGTAGGGCAGTGATGGCGAACCTATGTGGCACGCGGAACCATATCTGAGGGCACGCGAGGCGTTGCCCTATGTCAGCTCCAGCGCGCACAGCTGATTTTTGGCCTTCCGGAGGGCGAGGGGGAGGTCGTTTTCGCCTTCCCCAGGCTTCAGGAAAGCCTCTGGAGCCTGTGGATGGCGAAATACGGACCCAATGGGCCTACCAGAATTTCGGAAACAAACTTCCCATTGGGCCGTTGGGCCGTTTTTCACCCTCCCCAGGCTTCAGGAGGTTTTCCTGAAGCCTGGGGAAGGTGAAAAACGGCCCAGCGGGCCTACCGGAAGTCCGGAGGCTTCAGTGAGCCCTGCATGCATGCGCGGGGGGAGCGTGGGGGGTTGTGCGCGCATGCGTGGGGGGAGGGCATTGCATTATGGGTGTGGGCACACACGCGTGCGCGCCCCCTTTTGGCACCCAAGCAAAAAAAGGTTCGCCATCACTGGTGTAGGGTCTCCTGCTTGGGCGGGGGGTGGGGTTGGACTAGATGACCTACAAGGTCCCTTCCAGCTCTGTCAATCTGTATCTGTTTTCTAGCTAAACAGCCATTTCAAAGACTTCTTCAGTCTTTCTTCCTGCTTTGCCACTGGTAATTTGCAAAGCAGGAAAAATACACGAATGTTCTTAAGAGGTATAATCTTTGGCAAGAACGAAATGCACCATCTTGACACTGTGATTTAAAGAAATCAGGGCCGTGGCTGTGCTGGCAATGAATGGCGTTATCTCAAGTTTTATCTACCTTAGGATTATTTTTTAAAAAAAATATACCGTAGTTTTGTATTGTTTCCCGTTTTAAAAGGGTTGCCCTCCTCTGTTTTTGTTCTGTATATCTTTGTTTTCACAGTGGCAAAAGAGGAATAGCATCAAGATCGCGAGGAGCGATTTTTTTAAACTTTTCTTTGTATTTTATATATAGATTTTTTTTTAAAAAAAACCCAATTAAAAACAAGAAAAGATTGGACAACCGTTTATTCAGGATGGTATATAAGGACTCCTGCCTCGGACAGGAGGGTTGGGCTAGAAGACCTCCAAGGTCCCTTCCAGCCCCTAGGAGTCTACAAAAGAGTTTTGAGCGAATGGCCATCGTCCTATAGCTTCTGAACTCTCTCCCCTTCCTCCCACGGGCACCTGAAGAGTCCTCAAGAAACCTCTTTTTTAAGAAAGGGAAAATGAGGTAGAAAAAATAAGCTTGAGCACAAGAACAGCACGCAAAAAGGAGAAACGATAAACAGAAAAAAAAGGGGTGGGGGAAGAAAGACAACTTTGCAGGAGATCTTAAATGACAAGGTTATTTTCCCTTGATGGAGAACACAAATCAGCAGCAGAATAGAATAGAATAACAGAGTTGGAAGGGACCTTGGAGGTCTTCTAGTCCAACCCCCTGCTTAGGCAGGAAACCCTACCCCACTTCAGACAAATGGTTATCCAATCTCTTCTTTAAAACGTCCAGTGTTGGAGCATTCACAACTACTGGAGGCAAGTCGTTCCACTGATTAATTGTTCTAACTGTCAGGAAATTCCTCCTTAGTTCTTGGTTGCTTCTCTCCTTGGTTGATTTCCACCTTGGTTGCTTCTTGTCCTGCCTTCTGGTGCTTTGGAGAATAGCTTGACTCCCTCTTCTTTGGGGCAGCCCCTAAGATATTGAAACACTGCTATCATGTCACCCCTAGCCCTTCTTTTCATCAAACTAGCAGGCCATTCTGGATGTTTATTGACTAACCAGGACATCCGAGGAAGTTCTAGAGATTCTAGGCAGCCGACATCCAAGTTAAAAACCCAAACAATCATCATCATCATAACAGAAACAGACTTGTATTAAAACAAGAAGTTACCAAAATACAGGAGCCATGTGCCTCTTAATCTCTTGATGCCTTCTTAAAGAGATAGGTCTATTTTGCTCTTTAAAAAAAACAACACCAAATACAGAAAGCTTATTGGACTGAAAGACAAGTGCTTAAAAAAAAAACCCCAACTAAATGGATGGGATTGGAATTAGCCAGGATTAATTTAAATCCCATCAGTTTCTTACAAAGTTTTGGGGGGCACTTTCTCTGGATCATGAAGATGGGCATAAGTGCTCTGAAAAAGGGGATGGGTGAATGGGAGTTAAGCAGGGTATCAGGACAGGTGGGAACTCAACAGGTGGTCTAGTTGGCTTTGACTGTGGTGCATCACAGTCAATGGAACGATCAAGAGAGCCTACGCCTATAATAGCTCCATTTTTACAGCCCTGTGATCCCTGAATTCAGGACAGAGTCAGGGCAACTGGATGGAATTGAGCGTTTAGCAGCTGGATGCCCTTCCTGATGCCTAGACAGAGTTCACAGAAGATATTTTCTCTTTGCGCCCTGAGAGAGAAACATCTGCTTCTACCTAGGATCGAACTCACCACCTTCCGAGTGGGAGGCAAGCATCTTCACCACTAGGCCACCACACTGCTCAAAAGCCTACACCAATGTGGGAAGGACCTCAGGAGTCTGGGCCAAGAGCCTCTGCCAAGGGAATGGTCAGATAAGAGATGGCTTAGCCCATAGTTGGACAGTGGGCGGGGCAAGAGACCCAGAAGAGACCCTCCCTAGTTTCTCAGGTAGACTAAGGGAGGGGGTAGAATTATACTTGCAAGATTTTGTCAATGTAGCACTTACAAATAAAGTAGAATTCATCTGGTTTTGATTCTGGTTTGCCTCACCAGGCTGACATCCCCTTGGCACACTGTACCCATCCACCCAATTGTGCACCACTTGATAAACCCTTAGCTTAGCGTAACCTTGGGAACCCTTCCTTGATGAAAAATACTTGCAAAGGAGAAACAAAGGGGAACTCGGATCTGCCTTCTAGGGCAGCGTCCCCCAACCTTTTGGCGCACCAGGGACTGGTTCCGTGGAGAAAGGTTGTTCCGTGGACCAGAAGGGGGCGTGGTTCGGCATGTTGCCTGCATCCCACGGATGGGGCTTCATTTTTTCCCAGTGGCCCGGTTTCTGGCATGCCACGTCCAGAGACCGGAGGTTGGGGACTCCCGTTCTTGGGTGTCTACGCTTGTCAGGGTTCCGACGGATGCCCTAATTAATTCATGAGCCTCGAGCCAAGTTTCAAAAGAAATCCAGTTATTTATTAGGAGCAACATGTCAGCACATACCCAAGTGGAGTCAGCTCTGCCCCATGTAATTTACGTCCCAACTATGACCCTGTTTCCCCTCTCCTCCCAGGGTGTGTCATAAATCACATTCTCCAACGAAGCACTTTCGCGGGCTGTAGAGAACACGCCTCTCCGACTGGCTCTGTAACCTAGGCTGCGGCCTTGAGGAAGGTATGCATGGAATGTGCTTCTGGGTGCTGCCGTGTTGCTCCGTCAGCTTTCCCCCCCCTCCTGCCTATGGCAACTCGAGAGTAGGCCAGGAATGCTCATACTACGGCCAGAGTTTTTGGGAGGGTGCAAGGAAGGCCTGCTTGAATTGCAAAGATACAGCTTCAGAGGAAAGCCGTCCCCGGCAGCTGTTGAAAAAGTCACGGGCCGTATTTCCCTCTCTATCCGAGTACAATTTTTTTTTTTTAAATTAAGCTTATTATTGGCAAGCAAAGCGTTTTGCTCCTCCGTTGGCCTCGAGACTCCGCGGAATGCAAACAATCCCACCGGCCAGCAAAACAGTTTAGTGGAAAAGAGACAATTTTTACTGGGGGTTTTTTTTTTTTTTTGGTTTTTTGTGGAGGGAGGGGTGCAGCGAGAGACCCCCTTTGCTTGCGCTTCTCTGCTGTTAATCAGATTCTAATTGCATTCAGCACAATGCCAGAGGTGCTCGCAACCAATAAGGAGGTGATGGCAGGCAGCTGACAGAAGCTGTCAAAATAGCCCTCGAAAAAGAGGGTCCCAGGGAGGGGGGACTCGATGATAATGCGAAAATGAGATACAAAACTAGGGGGCAGAGAGGGGATGTGGAAATGGAAACACACACACACACACACACACACACACACACACACGCACAAGACTTTCCTCTGGCTACGGGCAATATTTACTTAGAATTTACAATGCACAGAGAACACTTTAACATTGCGGCCCTTTAAAAAAAGAAAGGAGTCGCTGGTGGGGGAAGATTCGGAGAGTGGGGCTATTATTCCCATTTCGCTGATGGGGAACTGAGGCCCGAAGTGGATAAGCAGAAGGAGGAGAAACAGAAGCAGCAGAAACGGCTGATGTTTTAATGAAGTTAAAAAGGAGAGCCGGTCTGGTCTAGCGGTGAAGGCTCCTGGTTAGAACCGGGAGATGGTGAGTTCTAGTTCTGCTTTAAGCATGATAGCTGGCTGGGTGATTTTGGGCCAATCACTAGAAAACAGTGAGTTCTAGTCCTGTCTTAGGCTGGGTGACTTTGGGCCAATCACCAGGAGATGGTGAGTTCTAGTTCCGCCTAGGGCAGCGGTTCTCAACCTGTGGGTCACGAACCCTTTGGGGGTCGAACGACCATTTCACAGGGGTCGCCGCGCGTGTTAGCCCGCCATCTTGGTGCCATCATCATTTGCAGGGGTGAAATGCTCCTGGTTCAGCTGTGCCTGCGGGTCGCCGGACAGCCGGTAGCTACAGAAGCGGGAGACTTCGCCCACCCGCCCGGACGCCGCCATTTGGGTTCTTTTACCCTCTGCGCATGCGCAGAACGCTTTGCGCATGCGCAGAGGGTAAAAGAACCCAAATAGTGGCATCCGGGTGGGTGGGCGGCGCCTCGCGCTACCTTGGTGACCGGCTCTACGGTGACCGACCGGCGGAGTGTGTGTGTGTCACGGCAGCGGGCGGGGGGGTCGCGGGGGGGGTCGCGCCATTAGAAAGGTTGAGAACCACTGGCCTAGGGCATGAAAGCCGGCTGGGTGACTTTGGGTCAATTACTAGGAGATGGTGAGTTCTAGTTCTGCCTTACACATGAAAGCCAGCTGGGTGACTTTGGGTCAATCACCAGGAGAGGGTGAGTTCTAGTTCCGCCTTAGGCATGAAAACCATCTGGGTGACTTTGGGCCAATCACCAGGCAACGGGAGTTCTAGTTCTGCCTTAGGCCTGAAAGCCAGCTGGGTGACTTTGAGCCAATCACTCTCTCTCAGCCCAACCCACCTAACAGAGTTGTTGTTGTGGAGAAAATAGGAAGAGGAAGGCATATTAGCTATGTTTGCCACCCTGAGTTATTTATAGAAGTAACAAAAGCGGGATTAAAAAAAAATTTTTTTTTTTTTAAAAAGGCACAAAGAGGCACTTTCTATGTCATGATTCTAGTCCTCATGTTCAAAAAGAAGTTGAGGAGCAAGTCCAAGGGCTGAGGGTTAAAACACCTAGCAGCCCCCACTCTGAAGTTAACCTTGGAGTTAATCTATGCTGATCTGGTTGCTGATGCCTGGTGGAGAATTTCTGGAGTCTTTTTCTCTTCTGGCTTGGTTGATTGACTGTCTCTTTTGCATAGTCTATAGATGTTGTTCATGTCTATTGATGATCAGAAGAGATTAACTCCAAGGTTAACATCAGACCAACAATCAAGGAAGCAACACCCCAATCGAGAAACTGCCAAAGAGCCATCAGTAAACAGCCCAACCAAAGAATCCCTAAGACTGCCCCCCACCAGACGGGCAAGACACCAGAATATAAACTGATAGCAAACAGCACTCCTTACTAGAACTGATGAAGTTACCGAGTTGGGTCATGAAACGTCTGCAAGAAAACAAGCAAGCTCAGAGCGCACCAAAGACCCCGCAGTCCTCCTCCTCTCCCTTCTATCACTGATGACGTTACCTAGTTGGGTCATGAAACGTCTGCAAGAAAACAAGCATGCTCAGAGCGCACCAAGGACTCCACAGTCCTCCTCCTCTCCCTTCTATCATTGATGACGTTACCTAGTTGGGTCATGAAACGTCTGCAAGAAAACAAGCAAGCTCAGAGCGCACCAAGGACCCCACAGTTCACCCCTGAGCTAAAGGATTGTCTTCTGTGGAGACCTTGGTGCTCTCTGAATTTGACTGTTTGCTTTCAAATATTGCTCAGGAGCAAACCCCACCCTCCCTAGCACTGATGAAGTTATCTAGTTGGGTCATGAAACGTCTGCAAGAAAACCACCCAGCTCAGAGAGCACCAAGGACCCCTCATGTCAACCCTGAGCTACAAATATTCTCCTTTATGAATAATAATACTTGAAGCCATGCAAGATTCTGCTAATGTAACCTCACGATAAAGATAAGACTTACTCCCCCGGCTGTGCTTCTTCTCTGGACTACCTTGCAGGTCTGGCCTCGGGTGAGCTGGATGCATTTCAGCTCAGCGATTTCTCGGAGCTGGCTGAGCATTTCCAGCAAGGGGCATTTTCCCAGTTGGGTTTGCTTAGGTTGGAAATGCATTTCTAACATCCAAGTTGAATGACTTTTCTATAACTTAGGGCAGTGATGGCTAACCTTTTTGTCATCGCATACCCTAACCCACACCTATAATGCCATGCGTGCGCGACCTCCCCACATGCGCCCCGCCCACCCCCCTCGCCCATTTTTGGCTTCCAGGTTGGTGCAGGAGGCCTTCCAGGCCCAAAACGGGGTGCGGGGAGGCCTTGCGCGCCCCCCCCCCGTGCCCCCTTTTGGGCCTGGAAAGCCTCCTGCACCAACCTGGAAGCCAAAACAGGGCACGGGGGAGCCGCGCGAGGCCCCAAAATGCAATGCGAGTGCCCCTCCGTGCATACGCCCCGCCCCCCACGCATGCACGCGCACGTCCCCCACATGCACCCTGCCCCCCGCACATGCACGGCACAGACCCAAAGACCAGCTGGCATGCACGGTGGAGCTGGGCTGGGGCGACAGCTGGCTAGCCCACAGAGAGGGCTTTGCGTGCCACCTGGGGCACGCGTGCCATAGGTTCGCCATCACGGACTTAGGGCAAGGGTCTCCAAACCTTGGCCACTTTTAAAACCTGTGGACTTCGACTCCCAGACTTCCCCAGGCCATCGTGGCTGGCTCAGGAATTCTGGGAGTTGAAGCCCATAGATCGTAAAGGGGCCATAGCTGCCCATTCCTGCTCTGGCTCTTTCGAGGACGAGATCCATCTTAAATTCAGGAGACCCCGCTCAACGTACAAAACTCCAACCCTCCGTTAAGCAACACGACTGCTGTGTTCACTGGACCTGCTGCACGCTCGAGAAAGCCCGAGATGGTTTAATGAGATCAAAAGCCTCAGAAGGAAAAACACTCCTGCATAAGAATATTAAAGAGCGAGCAGCCTCACAGCAGGCATTTTTTTTTTTTGTTTTTTTGTTATTTCTACTTCTCCTACTCAGCTCCCAACTGGACTTTTTAATCTGTTCAAGTATCTACCAATTTCTATCCAAGAGCTTCTATTAGGTTAAGTCAGCCCACTGGCTCACCTCCCTCCCTTGCAAAGCTCAGGAGCGCCCCCTGCAGATCCAAGAAGAAAACACTGGTATTCCACCAATTCTTCAGTGGCTGGAAACAGCCCAGCTGGTTAAGTAGACCCTAAGGCTTGATCGGATCTATGTAACTTGATGTTCTAAAAGCAGTGGGTTTTTTTAAAATTATTTTGGCAACTTTAAGATGGGTGGACTTCAACGGCCAGAATTCTGGCTGTTGATATCCACCCATCTTAATCAACCTATTTGTAGCTGAACTGTGGGATCCTTGGTGCGAGTCTCGGAGCTTGGTTGTTTTCTTGCAGATGTCTCGGTACCCAACTAGGAAACTTCATCGGGGCTAGAAGGAAATGGGGTTTGCAGGGAAGAGGAGGAGGAGGAGGAAGACTGTGGGGTCCTTGATGCTCTCTGAGCTTGGTTGTTTTCTTGCAGATGTTTCGGTACCCAACTAGGAAACTTCATCAGGGCTAGAAGGAAATGGGGTTTGCAGGGAAGAGGAGGAGGAGGAGGAGGACGGGGGGGCCCTGGAGGCTGAGGAGGAAGAAGAAGAAGAAGAGTATTGTGGGGCCCTGGGTTTTCTTGCAGACATTTCATTACCCAACTAGGTGACATCATCAGTGCAAGAGAGGATTGGGTTTGCTCCTGAAAAATATCTGCAAGCAAACAACCAAGCACCAAGGATTCCACAGACTAACAGAAGAAAATATTTATAGATCAGGGTTGAACTGGGGAGTTCACGGTACTCTCTGAGCTTGGTGGTTTTCTTGGATGTTTCATTACCCAACTAGGTAACATCATCAGTACTAGCCAGGATAATGTTAAGCCAGTTGGGTAATGAAATAACCAAGCTCAGAGATCACCAAAGACCCCTCAAATTTTTCCCTCTCAGCTTGGTTTTCTTATTGCAGATGTTTCGGTACCCAACTAGGAAACTTCATCAGGGCTAGAAGGAAATGGGGTTTGCAGGGAAGAGGAGGAGGAGGAGGAGACTGTGGGGGCTTTGGTGCTCTCGGAGCTTGCAGACATTTCATTACCCAACTAGGTAACATCATCAGTGCAAGAGAGGATTGGGTTTGCTCCTGAAAAATATCTGCAAGCAAACAACCAAGCACCAAGGATTCCACAGACTAACAGAAGAAAATATTTATAGCTCAGGGTTGAACTGGGGAGTTCACGGTACTCTCTGAGCTTGGTGGTTTTCTTGGATGTTTCATTACCCAACTAGGTAACATCATCAGTACTAGCCAGGATAATGTTAAGCCAGTTGGGTAATGAAATAACCAAGCTCAGAGAGCACCAAAGACCTCACAACGTCAATTTCTTTGGATACGAAGGGCAGCCCTCTTCCTTACCTGAAAAGTTCTCTGATCTCTTTCACCGTGGCCTGGAAGGGGATATTTCGCACCAAAATCTTGGAATTCACTTGCTTCTTGCTGACTTGCTTCTTAAGAGCGGTTGCCACGGTGGACCTGATAATCCAAAAGAGAAGGGTATCAGTGCCGTGAGCAAGGCTGTTCTCTTGGCTCAAGCATGAGATTGAAGCCAAGTCCGTTGGCATTTTAGCTTAAGGGGACCTCCGAGGTCTATTGAGGATTGCAAAGAAGCCAAACCATCCATCGTCTAACTGTTCTGACCCAGCTCCCCAAACACGACAAACCCTCTGAAGTGAACTGAAAAGATTCCTTTATTAGGAATGCCGGCAGCCCTGGCAAAGTTTCTCTCTCAATGCAGGCTAACAAGTCTGTCCGGCAGGGAGATGAATAGTTGTCTGCCTATTCGTCTCCGCCCCCTGCCTTTTATCTCCAGAGCTAAGGTGGGGCTTCGCTAGCAATGGTGGCTCTTCCGTCCCAAGGACCGGCCCATAGATTTCCACTGCTCTCCTCTCCTCTGCCTTCTGTGCATCCGCGTGTCAGGCACTGGACCCAGCTGTTCCTCCTCTTCTTCATCAGCCACCTCCAGACCTGGGGGCTGTTGACTCTCCATCTGACAGACGGCCCAGGTTCCGCCTCTGTCTCTCTCGCTGCCAGGTCCATTCCCTCTTCCCCCTTGGAGTGCTCAGGTTGCCTTGATGCTGACCCTGACTCCCACGCCTCCTCCTCCTCTGATTCGGTTGCTGAAGGAGCCGGTGGCAGACAGGCCACAACACTAACACCAGGGACCAATTCCCATCACGGTCTGGGGAATGGTCAGATAAGAGGCAGCATCATCTACAACTGGATAGCAGACAGAGCAAGGGGCTCAGAAGGGACCCTCCCTAGTTTCTTGGACTGTAAAGGAGATGGAGAAAGATTGTACTTGCAAGATTCACCCACTCACATACACACATAAATGTTTTACAGCCCAAGAAACTAGGCATGGTCCCTTCTAAGCCTTTTTCCCTACCCACTCTGTAGCTAAGGGCTAAGCTGTCCTTTATCTGATTGTTCCCTTGGCAGCATCTCTCCACCCAGCCTCCCAAGGTCTTCCCACCTACCAGCAAGTTATCCGAGACCGAAAAGCCCACTTCCACGCCTGACAAAGTCTTGGTGGAATTTGGTATCTGACCCTCCCAAAGTCAATTGCCAGGGTCAAATTTACATGCTGCAGAAATGGAGTTGGATGGAGTTTCTCCAGACAGGAGAAGGAGCACGAGTGACTTCCCTTTTTCAAAACTTACTTGGCGGCTCTTTCAGAGATTTTCACTTCCAGCTGATGGCCGTCCACGGAGCAACCCTGAAAGAAAACAAATTTGGCTGGTGCAATGGGACGGCTGGAACCCTTTCTTTCCACCAAATAAAATGTCGCACCCAGCGAACCAACCACAGAAGCGGATTCTCTGACACCTTGATTGAAAGCGGGACTAATTAATTAGAGAGCAGGATTTCAGCCCAACCTTTTCAAGATAGGTTGTTAACCACAAGGTCAACTGTATGACTGATCAACTAAACCCAACGTGGGAGCGTGTTGGACCCAAGAAATCAATCTCCCTCAGCTGGGAGGCTCCCCCCGTTCGTTGGTGGCCGACGAGTCTTAAATTCATCACAGTTGGAGGACACCAAGTTCAGGAAGGCTGGTCCTTGCCAGCTCACAATGAAAGGGGAACGAAGAAGGTAGAGAGATGGAGATCATAAATCAATGTTTACTGCGCTAAATAATATTCCAAGGTGGAAGGGGTCATCCATGAACTCTATTTCAGTCCATTATTTAGGGTTCATCACAGAGAAACCTTGAAAGGCACGTAAACCAAGAATGTGAACCAGGAATATGCCTAGACAGAGCAAAGGGGGGCGATGGCTCAGCAGTTAAAGATGCTGAGCTTGTCAACTGGAGAGCTGACAGCCCGGGTTCGAGACCCGAGCACTGATTGACAGGATGAGCTCCCGTTCCTGACTCCAGCTCCTGCCCGCCTAGCAGTTCGAAAGCATGCAAATGCGACTAGATAAATAGGTACCACTTCGTTGAGAAGGTAACAGCGTTCCGAGCGCCTCAACATATTGTTCTGTTGACTAGCCCAGGTTTGAGACCCGAGCACTGATTGACAGAATGAGCTCCCGTTCCTGGCTCCAGCTCCTGCCCGCCTAGCAGTTCGAAAGCATGCAAATGCGAGTATAAATGGGACCGCCGTGGAATAAGCCTTGCTACAAAGCTCAAAGTCTACCAACCAGTAGTGCTAACTACCCTGATGTATGCCAATGAGACGTGGACTGTATACAGTGTCACTACGTTCATTTTAATTTGTCAGCAGGACCCTTATTCTGAAACAACAATGTACACTGATATGCAGTCATGTGATACCTGTACTGCGCATGTGTTAATCTTTCCTTTGTTCTTTTGTTCTTCACCGTGTAGACACAGACTTTAGATGGTCTTATTTTTGTTTTGCAAATATATTACTTTTATTCTTTCCTGGACTCCGGTCTTATTCTTGAGGATTGAGAGCATGGAGACAAGATTCGTTTCACCTCTGATTATTTTTCTCCGCAACATACAAGAGGCACGTTAGGCAATTGAACCACTTCCACATGACCTGCCTCCGTAGAATTCTGAGGATCTGGTGGCAGGACAAGGTGCCAGACACAGAAGTCCTCTCCAGAGCAGGCCTGCCATCAGTTCACACCCTGCTGATGAAAGCCCAGACACGCTGGGCAGGCCATGTTGCAAGGATGCCAGACCATCGCATCCCCAAACAGCTCCTCTATGGCAGTGATGGCGAACCTTTTTTGGTCCGCGTGCCAAAAGGGGAGTGTGCTAGCGCGCGCGCGTGCCCACACCCATTCCCTCCCCCCACGCATGCGCACAACCCCCCCACGCTGCCCCCTGCGCATGCACCCCCCCCCCGCTAATGCGCAAAGGCCTCACTGAAGCCTGGGACGGTGAAAAACGGCTGAACGGGCAAACCGGATGTGCGGAAAAACGCACTTCCGGTTTACCCGTTGGGCTGTTTTTTGCACTCCGGGGCTGCAGGGAGCTTCCCTGAAGCCTCCAGA
>QLTV01003295.1:11428-22038 GCA_003457575.1 Thermophis baileyi | reverse complement strand
GAACAGAATAGAAATATGAAAGAATAGAATAGAAATATGAAAGAATAGAATAGAATAAATAGAATAGAATAGAAATATGAAAGATAGAATAGAATAGAATAGAATAGAATAGAATAGAATAGAAAAGAATAGAATAGAAGAGGGAAATGAAAAGTAGTAATTCCAGGTTGCTTCTCTCTTTGATTAGTTTCCAACCGTTGTTTCTTGTCCTGCCTTCTGGTGCTTTGGAGAATAGGTTGACCCCCTCTTCTTTGTGGCAGCCCCTCAGATATTGGAACACTGCTATCATGTCGGGGTAAGCTATCCATGCACCCATCAGAATACTGGGACCCAATCAACAGGCCTGCCTGCCACTACTTGAGGCCTACCTTGGAGTAGGCCAACTTGGTGAATGCCTTTTTTGCTTCGGTGGGTTCCAGGAACTCCACGATGGCTGTCACTCCTCCTTCGGGGAGCAGGACCCGCCCCAGGCTACCGAAAGGCCCGAAGACTTCCTCCAGCTGCTCTGCCTTCGTGCCAGCAGGCAGGTTCTTCACCAAAATCACCGTCTTGCTCCGTTCTCCAGCCGCCTGGAGGAAAGGAAGGAGAGGCTGCATTGCAAAGCTAACAGTTTATTTGAGAGCCGATCCCTACGATCGCCCCGAAAGGCTACAAAATGCAAAGGATTTTATAGCCCAAGAAAAGCAAGCTTGCTGATTTGATCACATCTCCGTTGCGAATGCTTCCCTGCACGTAGAAAGTGAGAAAATTAGAGAACCTCCCTCCCTCCTCTCTCTTTCTTTATTCCTTCCTTCCTCCCTCCCTCCCCCTTTCTTTCTTTCTTTTTCTTTCTCTTCCCTCCTTCCTTCCTCCCCCCTCCCTTAATCCCTCTTCCTTCCTTCCTCCCTTCCCCCCTTTTTTCTTTTTCTTTTCTTTCTTTCTTCCTTCCTCTCTCCTCTTGCTCGCCCTTTTCTGCGCGCTTTACGACTCCCAACCCCCCCCCCCCCCCACACCCCCCGGGGGGGAGGCGGCCGTTCAAAATCGCGCGCCACAGCCGATCGTCGGACATACCCGTTCCCACGACCCGGTAGCATTTTTTTCTCCAACCACCGGTCGATGCAGCCTCCCTTCCCCCTCCTACTCCTCCCTCTTTCCTTCCTTCCTTCCTTCCTTCCTCCCCCTTTCTTTCTTTCTCTTCCCTCCTTCCTGCCTTCCTCCCCCCTCCCTCAATCCCTCTTCCTTCCTTCCTCCCTTCCCCCCTTTTTTCTTCTTCTTTTCTTTCTTCCTTCCTCTCTCCTCTTCCTTCCTTCCTCCCCCCTCCCTTCCTCCCTCAATCCCTCTTCCTTCCTTCCTCCCTTCCCCCTCTTTTTTTTCTTTTCTTTCTTTCTTCCTTCCTCCCTCCCTCCCTCAATCTTTCTTCCTTCCTTCCTTCCTTCCTTGAGAAGCTCACAACAGAAAAAAGAAAGAAACCAGAGAAAAAGAAAAAAGGTGAAAGAAAACGAGATGGGGAAAAAAAACAGAAAGAAAAAAAAATAGAAAGTGCCCTTCAATATTCTTCACAGCATATATAGGCACGTATATATTTTATATATATATTTACATATTTTGACCTCTCTTCTAAAGCTACATCATATTTCTTTTCTCTCTCTAATCTATTCTTTCTAATCATCAAAAGCATACATCGCAAATTCACTTTTGTGTTTTTTTTCACGTTGATGCAAAAAGCTGAGAAGCTCGCTTTCTACAGGTAAGGAGCTTCGGAACTGCAGGAATGTTTTAACAAAAACATCATCAAATTCTCTTTTCTGACAGCTTCAACCGCTTTTTATGATGTCGCAGATTTAGTGAGAAGGAATGAGGGTTCGAACGGCTGCCATTCCCTTACCTGGCTGAAGGAATCCAGACTGACTCCGTTGTCAAGCAGGAACCGGCGCACGTTTTGAACAAGCTCGGTTTCCCCAAGCGCCACCCTCACGGCCACGCTGCCCTTGCCTTCCTGCCAAGAGAAAAAGGAAGTAAGAGGCATCCAGGTTTGGTCCCCACACTATAAAAAAAAAATGTTGAGACTCTGGAAAGAGTGCAGAGAAGAGCAACCAAGATGATGAGGGGACTGGAGGCTAAAACATACGAAGAACGGTTGCAGGAACTGGGCATGGCTAGCCTAGTGAAGAGAAGGACCAGGGGAGACAGGATAGCAGTCTTCCAATATTTGAGGGGCTGCCACAGAGAGGAAGCGGACAAGCTATTTTCCAAAGCACCTGAAGGCCAGACAAGGAATAATGGACGGAAACTGAACAAGGAGAGATTCAACCTGGAAATGAGGAGGAATTTTCTGACAGTGAGAACAATCAACCAATGGAACAGAAGCTGCCTTCAGAAGTTGTGGGAGCTCCATCACTGGAGGCTTTCAAGAAGAGACTGGACTGCCATTTGTCAGAAATGGTGTAGGGTCTCCTGCTTGGACTAGAAGACCTGCAAGGTCCCTTCCAACTCTGTTACTCTGTTAAAAAGTTCTCAAGATCCCTACAAGTTGTGTGAACAACCAAGGACCTGTTAGATGGGGTGGGGGATGTGGGGAAGGAAGCTATTATACATCATTCCAACCAACAAGCCTATAAAAGGGAATATTTGTAGCTCAGGGTTGAAATGAGGAGTCCTTGGTGCTCTTGAGCTTGGTTGGCAACTGACTCCTATTTATGACAGTCGCAGTGTCCTGGGCTCACGTGATTCGCTTTTGCGACCTTCTGACAAGCAAAGTCCATGAGGAATGCAGATTCACTTAACAACCATGGGACTAACTCAACAGATGCAATGATTCTCTTAACAACGGTGACAAAAGAAGTCGTAAAACGGGGCAAACTCACTTCGCAAATGTTTCACTTAGCAGCCTAAATTTTGGGCTCCCTTGTGGTCATAATTCGAGGGCTACCTGTAACGTCAAACAATTGCTAAATTGTTAGGTGGAGAATTACCTGTCATTTCTCAGGTAATTACATCCTAAAGTTGCCAAGTTTGAAAAATACTGAATTAGGGGAACAAAAAAAAAAAAAAAAAAAAAAAAAAAAAAAAAAAAAAAAATCCAGCCTAAATTTCTGGCCAAAGATTCTACTCGAAGGGCAGAACCTACACTTCAAACAAGCAAACCACGACAAAAAAAAACAAAAACAAAAATCCTCACGTGATCCAGCACTTGACTCTTGGTAGCGTTGTATTTCTGCGCAACAGCGTCTGCCACGGCATTCGTCCCCATGAAGAGGGTGTTCCAGTTATGAGAGCTGGGTGGAGGACAAACATTGTAAGTTCCGCTGTTTGGGAGGACTGGAAGAATAATGTTCTCAAAATGGAGGAATGGATTGTGAACGTATCAGAATTTGCAAAAATGGCTAAAGCGTTCTGTTTGGTCCGAGAACCAAGAAGGCAAATTTTTGTCTTCGTTCAGCAAAAAGCCCATGTAAGGTTTCCAGACTTTTCAAGATTTGTTCTTGTTGCTTGGTCAGAGAACGAACAACAAGAACAACTCTGGAAAGAGTGGAAACCTTATGTGGACTTTTTGCTGAACGAATCATCAAAAAGGAACTGATGAGTTAGGGAGCTGAAGATAAATGATTAAATGAGGAAGCCAGGAGATTTGCAAAAAAAACATTTTAAAGGGAGGAGGGACGATAAGATTGTAATTATCTGTTGAAAAGAAAGATCAGAAAGTCATTTAAATATTCCTTTAGGTGGTTTTTTTTCTTTTCTTACTCTTTTACAGTATATTTTTCCTCACTTTTTTATTTATTTTATGTTTATTATATGAAAACTCTTGATATAAACAATATCTATATATATACCCTGTTTCCCCCAAAATAAGACATCCCCGATAATAAGCCCAATCGGGCTTTTGAGTGCATGGCAATAAGGCCAAGCGCTTATTTCAGCGTTCAAAAATATATATAAGACAGGGTCTTATTTTCGGGGAAACACGGTATATATATAGAGAGAGGAAGATAACTTGTGAAAGCACAAACCTCAAGCTGTTTGCTTTTTCTTTTGAGGCCTTTTGCTTCTTGTACGAAGATGACCCTGCAGAATCTGAGCTCTCCGCTTCTTCCTTCTTGATAGTTGAAGGCAACACGTGCAACATTCGGCCCTAAGAGACAAAAGAGAAAATTTGAAATATCGATCCTGGAAACGGAACGAGTGGAAAGGCCCAAAGTTATCCTGGATCCCTAAGTCTTGGAAAATCCCTGCAACTGTCAGGCTCCAAAACCTAAGAAAGACACGCTGAGGTTCTTCTAGGCAGTTTTCTTTATTGCTCCTTGCCTATAGACTGAATCTTGCCAACTTCTAGGCAGTTTTCTTTATTGCTCCTTGCCTATAGACTGAATCTTGCCAACTTCTAGGCAGTTTTCTTTATTGCTCCTTGCCTATAGACTGAATCTTGCCAACTTCTAGGCAGTTTTCTTTATTGCTCCTTGCCGATAGACTGAATCTTGCCAACTTCTAAGACGTTTTCTTTATTGCTCCTTGCCTATAGACTGAATCTTGCCAACTTCTAAGCAGTTTTCTTTATTGCTCCTTGCCGATAGACTGAATCTTGCCAACTTCTAAGCAGTTTTCTTTATTGCTCCTTGCCGATAGACTGAATCTTGCCAACTTCTAAGCAGTTTTCTTTATTGCTCCTTGCCTATAGACTGAATCTTGCCAACTTCTATGCAGTTTTCTTTATTGCTCCTTGCCTATAGACTGAATCTTGCCAACTTCTAAGCAGTTTTCTTTATTGCTCCTTGCCTATAGACTGAATCTTGCCAACTTCTATGCAGTTTTCTTTATTGCTCCTTGCCTATAGACTGAATCTTCCCATCTTCTAAGCAGTTTTCTTTATTGCTCCTTGCCTATAGACTGAATCTTGCCAACTTCTACGCAGTTTTCTTTATTGCTCCTTGCCTATAGACTGAATCTTGCCAAATCAATGCAGACTACTTGCACCATAAGACATATCCTCTGGGAACTATGATGGAAGCGCTATCTTCACCCTCTTTCACCCACAAAAACTACTTGTACTGCAAAGGACTACTTGTAAGTTGAATCTTATCCCATTAAGAAAAATGCTATTATAACATAAGCATTTACACTGGTCCCTCAATGGAGCCCCCAATTAAGTTTTCCATATATGGGAAACCCAGGAAAGAATCTTTAACTGCCCAGATCATCCTCTGTCTAACTCCCAGGGCCTGGGGGCAGCCGTGTAAGATCTGTGGCATAGAGACATCCACCAATCAGTTTGTACCTGGAAAACCTGTCCGTCCACTTCTGCGAAGGCCTTCACGGCATGCTCCGGAAACATGTAGGTGACAAACGCGAAGCCTTTGGGCCTCTTGGTCAGGCCGTCAATAGGGAAGAGGATCTCGGAGAGAGGCCCTGTGGAATAACAGATCCATTGGGAAAAGGTTGTGGGAGAAGCCTCGGTGGCGCAGTGGTTAGAGTGCAGTACTGCAGGCGACTTCTGCTGCCTGCCGACTGCCTGAAATTTGGCAGTTCAAAGGCTGACTCAGCCTTCCATCCTTCCAAGGTGGGTAAAATGAGGACCCCAATTGTTGGGGGCAAGAGGCTGACTCTGTAAAACCGCTTAGAGAGGGGCTGTAAAGCACTGTGAAGCGGTCTATAAGTCTATTGCTATTGCTACTTGGGAGGAAGGCATCATTAGAATATACCATATTTTTCGGAGTATAAGACGCACCTTTTTACCCCCAAAAAGAGGGTGAAAACTTGGGTGCATCTTATACACCGAATGTAGCCCCACCCAGCCACCCCCACCCTTTGGCCTCTGCCTCCCAGCAATTTACCTCCTTGCAGCAAACAGAACAGAGCCTGTTTAAGCCAAGCAACTGATTATCAGCTTCCCGACCCTCAGCTGATTGAGGCTGCAGGCAGGCCCCGTGCTAAAACTGAAAGTGAAACTAAAGCAGCAAGGAGGCAAATTGCTGGGAGGTAGAGGCAGAGGCAGAATTTTATTTTCTTGTGCTAATCAGACTGCTGAAACTGGATGCAAGGAGGTAAGTCAAAAACTATAAATATCTATAGAATGTTCAAATTATTAGACTTATTTTTTAAAGACTGCTTTATTATTGTTCTAGACAATTTAACAAAATGAAGAAACTTTTTAAAATAAATGTAACTTCTTTCAAATAGCAGAGAATAATGTATACTTCCAGAAAGCCACAGCAGTTTTAACAGCATCTGTACAAGTAATAATCTGAAATGTAACAGTGTCCTGTTTTAGTATTAAAATAAGGCAGCTGAGTTAAACCCTGGCTTAGTCATGTTTGGAATAGATCTATTTAAATAATTGGGAGGAGTTAATGTGACTACATTTAAGAAAACTTTCTGGCATTAATATACTGCCATAATGTACATTTCTCCAATTCTTTGCTATTTCTATGTGTCAGGCACACATGCACAGAAATACACAGCAAATAGCGTATATCATCTGTACTGTTTGCTGGGAGGCAAATTGCTGGGAGGCAGAGGCAGATTTTTTTTTCTTGTTTTCCTTCCCAAAAGCTAGGTGCGTCTTATACTTCGGAGCGTCTTATACTCTGAAAAATACGGTAATAGTTTCATTATCCAATTAGGTGACATCATTGATGCTAGAAGGGAATGAGGTTGCAGGGTGGAGGAGGAGGAGGAGGAGGAGGAGGAGAAGGAGGAAGAAGACGACTGTGGGGTGTTTGGTGCTCTCTGAGCTTGGTTGTTTTCCTGCAGACGTTTCATTACCCAACTAGATAACATCATTAATTCTAGAAGGGAATAAGGTTTGTGGAAAGGTGGAGGAGTACTGTGGGGTCCTTGGTGCTCTCTAAGCTTGGTTATTTTTTTGAAGATATTTCATTACCCAACTAGGTAACATCATCAGTGCTAGAAGGGAGTGGGGTTTGCTCTCATTTTATATACTAGAGCAGACCGCACTCTTTTTCTTTTCTTTTTTATAAATTTCTTTATTGCATTTTTCTCTTTTTACAAGTCACAGTAACTTCTTAAGCAAATCTACGACCTTTTACATACATTTGTATTAATACATTTTGTACATTATCTTACAATATTTTCTAATTCTACTTTTTCTTTGTACATTTTCTCTTCATCTTTCTGTTATCAATCCAATCATACCACTTTTCCCATATTACATAATAATCCGAATATTTTTGTCCTTTAAGTTCTATTAACTTATCCATTTCCGCACATTCAAATATTTTTTTGATTATCAAACTTTCAGTGGGTGTGTTTGTATTTTTCCAACATTGTGCAAAAGCAATCCTGGCTGGGGTTATAATGTGTAAAATCAAATATTTGGAATTTTTATCGTATTTCCCTTTAAATATCCCTAGAAGAAAAATTTCTGGGGTGTATTCTATTTGTAACCCTACTAATTCTTGTAGCCAACTGTGTATTTTTTTCCAATATTTCTTCGCTTCCGGGCACAACCACCATGCGTGAAAGAAGGTACCTTGCTCTTTTTTGCATTTCCAGCAAAGTGGGTTTAAATTTGGATATATCTTCACTAATCTTGAGGGGGCCAAATGCCAGCGATAGAACATTTTATAGTGGTTCTCTTTATAGGACACCGATTTTGTTATTTTATAGTTTCTGTTCCAAATTTGTTCCCAGTCAGCCAAATGAATGTTATGTCCCACATTTTTTGCCCAGGCTATCATCGTCCTCTTTACTATATCCTCAGCTCTGTCAAATTGTAGTAAATAGTTATATATTTTTGTAATCATTTTTTCTTCTGGGCCCGTCAAAAGTTTATCTAATTGTTGCATTTCAACCTCAATTCCAAATTCATCGCAATCTTTCTTATACCTTGATTGGAGCTGAAGATATGGCCACACTCTTTATTAGCACTGATAAAGACCGCACTCTTTATTAGCACTGATGTTACTTGGTTTAGTAATAAAATCCTCAACAAATGACCACCACGGTCCAAAGTTGCTAAGCTATGTTGAAATCTAGGAGAATCTTTCCTGTTTTTGGGAACAACCTTTTGGAAAAGAGGCTCTTAGAAGGAGCAAGGGACCTATTACCATCTCTGGTGGACATGCCCTAAAATCAAAATATTCTGGAACAAAATAAGGAACTGGTTGGAAGAAATCACACAACAGGCAATTGATTTGAAGCCGGAATTGTTCTTGCTGGGAATTTTTAGAGAAAAGTTTAAAAAGGAGGACCGCTATTTAATACTGCATATAACCACAGCGGCCAGGATTGTATATGCACAGAGTTGGAAAACCGATATTATTCCTACATCCTCTATGGTGGTTCGAAAAATATTAGAATGTTCCGAGATGTGCAAATTGACTATGGAGATATATGAAAAAGAAAGCCAAATGGACAAACACAAAAATTACTAACCACTTTTACAGCTTTTTCAAAGTATTTCCTAATCTATTTACAAATTACAATATTTCTTATTTTTATTTTAACATTCGTTAATAGTAATGTTTGTGTTCGTTTTTGTTTTATGTATTTTTTGTATGTTTGTTTTATATGTTGTTTTTAACGAAAAACCTAATAAAGATTATTTTATTAAAAAAAAAAAAAGGAAAAGAGGCTCCAAGCCCCACAAAATAGCATGACAATTTACCGTGTTTGGAAAAGATGGCCTCCAATTCCTCTTCAGTGCAGGTGTAAGGAAGGTTCCTCACGAAGAGCCTTCCGGATTCCGAAAGATCTTCTTCTTCCTCATCGTCTTTTTTGGTCCTCTGCCAGACCTGGCCTGATCCCTTCTCGGAGGGCTTCCCCTTAGCGCCCCTCTCTTCTGGGAACAGCTCAATGTACCGACCGCCTGCCAGACAAAATGCAGAATACAGGTAAGTCCTCGACTTACGACCGCAGTGAAGTCCCAAATTTCTGTTGCTAAGTGAGACATTGTTTCTCAAGTTTTTTTTAAATTTTATGTTATTTATACATATCGATGCGTGAATGGTGTGATACCTGAGTTTCATACATTTCCATAAACATGAACATAATATTATTACACACAATTATTACATTTCATTTTCATTGTTTCATATTATTTTCACATATCCTTTACTTCAGTTCTAAACCTTACTCTTTCATATATCTTAATATATTGGTATATATATACTATAGTTCCCCTCTTAATAATGCTACAAAAGAGCCGAGGTGGCGCAGTGGTTAGAGCGCAGCACTGCAGGCTACTTCAGCTGACTGCTAGCTGCAGTTCGGCGGTTCAAATCCCACCAGGCTCAAGGTTGACTCAGCCTTCCATCCTTCTGAGGTGGGTAAAATGAGGATCCAGATTGTTGGGGGCAATATGCTAACTCTGTAAACCGCTTAGAGAGGGCTGTAAAGCACTATGAAGCGGTATATAAGTCTAAGTGCTATTGCTATTGCTATTATTTCTATCTCTATTTTAGCTTTTTTTCCCCCTCCTGTCACTATAATATTCAAAGACGTGATAATAACATTTCTTTTCTGTTCCCTACTATTACCACACATATTTTCCTTACAATACATTCTTTCATTTTCTAATCACCCATTATCTAAGTGAGACATTGGTGAACTGAGTTTTGCCCTATTTTACGACCTTCCTTCCCACAGAGGTTAAGTGAAGCACTGCAGTTGTTAAGTTAGTCACATGGTTGTTAAGTGAACCTGGCTTCCCCATTTGCTTGTCAGGAGGTCGCAAAAGGGGATCATGTCACCCAGGGATGCTGCAACCGTCATAAATACAAGTCAGTTGCCAAGCATCCAAATTTTGATCATGTGACCATGGGGATGCTGCAATGGTGGGAAAAAGTGGTGATAAGTCACTTTTTTCAGTGTAACTGCAAACGGTCATTACATGAACCGTTGTAAGTCAAGGACTACAAGTATCTCAGAAAAAGCACTAATTCATCTTTGAAAAAATATGGGCAAAGAGACTCTTGCAACCATTTTTCTGAGACAGCATCAATGCCAATCCTTTCCAAAATGCCAAGATAAAGCCCCAAATAATTGGTAAACAGAGGCAGGGGTGCCCTCAGATGTTCCTCCTGAAAACAAGCAAATTTTACTTCCCAAACGAAATTTGTACCCCTATAGCAGGTATACTTAAGAGGTTTTGCGTGTTACGTTTTAAACATGTGCTTAAAACGGCAACACCTCAACCCTCTTTGTACGTAAAGAAAAATGAAAAAAGTCACTTAGCCCAAATAATTCTTCCCTAGTCAAAAAAGCAGAAGACTCACCCATGTATTCTCGATCCCTCTTTAGGGCTTTCTCTTGTTCTTCCTCAGTGTTAAAATCGACAAATACGTACCCTGTGGAATTTGAAAATTATTGATATTCTAATTATTTAGAGAACTTTAAGAGTGCTGGGAACAGAGAAAAGGAGGAAACGCTACTCTATCCATTTGAATTACAGTTTAGAAGGACAGCGTTATTACAAGCATAACATTGTTTTACTTTTTCATCCAGAGTCATGTATACACACACACGGCAGACTGCATTATTTATGATAAAGGTTTTGGACTTGAATTGATTATGAAATGGAGCCCTTAACACACACACACACACACACACACACACACACACACACACACACACACACACACCTACACATTAAAGTAATAAAAATAGACAAGCAA
>QLTV01003294.1:2858274-2879091 GCA_003457575.1 Thermophis baileyi | reverse complement strand
GGGAAGGGCGAAAATGGCCTCCCCCCCCCGGAGGCCCTCCAGAGGCCAGAAATGGCCCGTTTCAAGTTGGGAAATGGGCCATTTCTGGCCTCCGGAGGGCCTCCAGAGGGGTAGGGAAGGCTGTTTTCGCCCTCCCCAGGCTCCTAGAAAGGCTCTGGAGCTTGGGGAGAGCAAAAAACGGGCCTTCCCCACCCCCTCCGGAGGCTGGAAACGGCCTGTTTCCCGACTCCCAGTGAGCCCAGAAGGCCTGAAAATCAGCTGGCCGGTGCGCGCATGCGCACCGGACCTGAGTTCGTTTGCCCACCGATATGGCTCCGCGTGCCACTTGTGGCACGCGTGCCACAGGTTCGCCATCACGGTGCTATACAGTCTCCCCTTTCTATACCGATGTGAACTAGAGAAGTATCTATCTGAGCTGCTTCTCCAGTTATGTTTCTCTCATTATGTTAGTAACTTAATATTTGAACAATGAATCTGATACAGGATTTAATTCAACCTTGGAAATGTTATGGGTTATAATTCTGTTGATGGGTTTATATTACATTGGAAGTTTGGATTTCTCTTAACGTAAGGATTTAAAATATCGGAATTGTCTGTTCATCATAACAAGGATGAGTTTTTAAAAATTTGATAGAAACTTTTACTAATTGTTTATAAATCTTATATTGGCTGCTTTTATTAATAATCATTCCAGTAACAGTTAAAATTATTTTATATGCAGCATTAATCTAAAGTCATTTTAAAAAATATTGTTCAGTTTTAACATTTAAGAACGATTTTGTTCTTAACAAACATTTAAGACTTTTTTGTCTTGTATTTTCTTTCTTCCTGATTTTGCTATTAGAAGTACAGAAAAACATTAAGAACTATTTTAAATGCCTTATAAGTCTCATTTTGGGAAATCCACTCAGACCTATCATTATTCTGCAGTGGAATCTGAAAAACAGTTTTGCACTCCAGTTTTTCTGAGGAAAAATACTTACAGTAGGACAATATTTATAGGAAGTGAGAAATAGAAATAGAAATTGATGTGGGGATTTTTAAACAAAATGCCTTTAATATTTCTTTTTCAAACTTGCTTTTTTATTTATAGGACACCATTATTAAGAGAAGACTTTTAAAAGTACACTACCTCTGATTTTTTATTAATGACATTGATTGTGTTGATTCTCCAGTGAGCAGTATGTCTGGCATTTTCAGAAAGGGATGGTAGTTCCTTCAGAATGTGTAGAGGTTTCTGTTGGAACTGAGGATGGTAGTAAATTGAGATGAATAAAATTCTAATATAACCAGTTATTTTGCTTTTTTTCTTAAAATAAAAAACAGTTTTTAAGATAGCCAGTTAAGACAGTCATAACAATTATTATTTTCAGTGATGGGAGATACAAAATGTAAGGTGAATATAGGGTTAATCTAAGACTTCTCTCTCAGACTTTCTATCTTTACTCCTCACAAAATGTTAGGTTTAGTGACTAATCACAAGGTTTACTCTTTTTGAGGACAAATCTGTCAGTCGTAAATCTGGTTAGTCCTTTTTACATGAATGAGCACAAAGCTTTTAAAAATGTTGTAGGTGCATATATTGGTCCTTCCAAAATATGTATTCAAAGCAGAATTTTGTGAAGGGTTTTAAATTTTATTTATTTTTATTTTTATTTATTTATTTATTTATTTATTTTGTCAAGCATGTATTAGATAACAGATATAGGTATAAACATGATTATTAATACATGAAATGGATACGAATAAAGGGGGACATTAGGACAGGGACAGTAGGCACGTTGGTGCGCTTATGCACGCCCCTTACAGACCTCTTAGGAATGGGGTGAGGTCAACAGTAGATAGTCTAAGGTTAAAGTTTTGGGGGTTTGGGGAAGAAACCACAGGTAGTGTATTCCAGGCATTGACCACTCTGTTGCTGAAGACGTATTTTCTGCAATCGAGTTTGGAGCGGTTTACCTTGAGTTTGTAGCTATTGTTTGCCCGTGTATTATTGCGGTTGAAGCTTAATTAATTCTGTTGCTAGTAGAAGTGTGGAGGACTCTTCTCGTGAAATATCTCTGGACTCTCTCAATTGTATTAAAGTCCGATATGCAGTGTGGGTTTCAGACAGATGAGCTGTATTCGAGAATTGGTCTAGCAAATGTTTTGTATGCTCTAGTTAGCAGTACAATATTACCAGAGAAGAAGCTACGCAAGATTAGGTTAACAACTCTTAATGCTTTTTTTGCAATGTTGTTACAGTGGGCTCTGGCACTTAGATCATTAGAGATGAGTACTCCAAGGTCTTTGACAGAGTGAGGGTTGTCTAGAAGGTCGTGTCCATCCAGTCTGTATTTTATGTTCTGATTTTTTTTGCCAATATGTAAGACAGAGCATTTGTTGGTTGAGATTTGAAGTTGCCACTTGTTTGACCAATCTGACACATAGTCTAGGTCTTTTTGAAGAGTAGCAGCATTGTCGGTGGTGTTGAATAGTTTTACATAGAAATCATTTGTTGGTTGAGATTTGAAGTTGCCACTTGTTTGACCATTCTGACACATAGTCAAGGTCTTTTTGAAGGGTAGCAGAATTGTCGGTGGTGTTGAATAGTTTTACATCATCAGCGAAGAGAACGCAGTTGCTTTTAATATGATCACAAGGGTCATTTATGTAAAGTATAAAAGAGACAATGTATGTAAAGTATAAAGAGAGATAAATGGCAGACAGGGCAATTTTTCCTGTGTGATTTGCCTTAGTCTGCTCTGACATCAACATTTCCAACATTTTGGTGAGTCATCCTAATTTTAGATATGCCATGCTTTGAAATAGGAAAAATGACACGAAAAAGAATTGCTGTTTCTCTATATAGTTATGTATTCTGTACTAATAACCTTTCTTTAAACTTTTGAAAGTAGAAGGCCTTTTCACTCATTCTCTTTTGGAGGAAATTCTCTACCTCCATTAAATTCAAACTCCTATGTAATGATCTCCTAATATAATTGAAAAGCACTTTTTATTTTCACTGATGTTTATGACTTCTCTTCAGAAGAAAGATGAACAAACAAAGGGAATCGTGTCAAAATATCTGAGCGATTTATAGGCAAGAGTAAGAATTATTATCTCTCCTTTCCACTATTGGAGATAGTTATCAGTAGAAAATATAATTAAATTTCATATTCAAATTTCATATTTTTCTATATTTCTATAGAAAAAAATTGAAATTTGAATATGAAATTTAAAATAGAAAATATAATTTTCGGTGAAAAATTTAATTCAGCAGAATAAAACTTGCATGGGACAAAATTTGTCTTAATATTTTAATTTTGTTTTACACTACTGTACTAATGACAAACCTAGAGAATCTTCTTTTTACTTACTACTTGTGCTTGTGGAACTGTCTATCAAATTTATGATGATCATGTTGCTTACATAAACTTCCTGTACACAGTAGATTCAGATTGAAATATCTTTATTTACTATCAAACCAGAATACATTAATTGACACACATACACAAACAAAGCTAAAGTGAATACTAAAAGTAGAGACTATACATTTATTTGAAGTATGTGTATGCTTTTGTATATCTGTTATGGGGTGGGGAACACAATGTCTCAATAGTTAAGACTCAGGTTCTAGACCTGAATGCCACAATGGGAGTGAACCTCCAAGTCAGTGTTAACTCCTGGAGACTGCCTGGACTAGTCCCTGCAGTTTTCTTGATAAGGTTTTTCAGAAATGGTTTGCTATTGCCTGCTTCCTAGAGCTGAAGAGTGACTGACTGACACCAACTAGTTGGTCACCCAACTAGTTTTGTGCCAAAAATGGGATTAAAAACCAGACTCCTGGTTTCTAGCCTGATGCCTTAACTACTATACCAAACTGGCTCTTTATCTCTACTTGTGCTTATATGCCACTGAATTCAGGCTTCAGTCCTGGAATAGAATCGTAAAAAAAGATGTATGCCAAGGAAAAAAATAAAATATTTATGTACAATATGAGAAAATCATGATTAAACCAGAAGGTTTTACTTTTTGCTGAATGTTACTGTTATGTGACAATAATCATAGTAACAAAATATTTCTCATGTACCCTGCAGATTTGTGCTGAAAAATAGTAATGGTCTTTTCTGGGATAAGGCATTAATAAGATTTTGGGCAAAGTGTCATACAGTGTGGCTATTTTGCTAATGAGATTCTTAATATTTAATATTCTGGATATTCCAGATGTCCAAAGCCAAACCCGTACATTTTTGGAAAATTTTTGTGTTGTATATTTATACTTCATTATAGTCTTAGATTAGCAGTACCTTAAGAAAATACAGGCAGAACATGACAGTGCTATAGAAGTTAGTTACATTAATTCAACCTTCCTAAAATAATACAAGTTCTTCAAAAAAAATGTCTTTGGCAACAGTATATTTAGCTTTAGCTTTTGATCTTCTAGGCAGTGAAAATAAAATTTCTCTATGTAACCTGGAATCTCTGTTAATAAAGGGCTTACATTAGCCTTAAGCAGAGGTCAGAATAAACTTTACATCACAAAAATCACATGTTCAGTTCACTCAATCTCCTTACATTCACAAGGGCATCATCACTTAGATAGCTTAGATATTATTAAATCTTCCTTCTAAAACTGCTGAGGAGAGAACATTGATACTGATTCTAGTAAAGGCCCATAGGATGAGTAGGTACTATTCTGATTTTGTCTAAAAGGTCAATACATTTTAAAAGTTTGACTATGTTCACTTTGTGGCTCTGTATCATCTGTCTTTGGCTTAATTCTCTCCTTTACCTCAATATAGTATATGCCAGAAGTTAGCAGTTGCTTCATTGAAAATTCCTAGTTTGCAGTTTACCTATAAAACTGTCCCACCACTTGGATTTGTTTTCTTTCTAGTGGTGTTGATGGTTGTCAGTTTAATCCTGATCCAGGCAAATACCATTGTTGGCCATTAGAAAGGTTGAGAACCACTGTTCTAGGGGGACACCTTCTAATTTCAATGTTGCACTTAGGAAAATAACTTGGTATAATTAAAAAAAAAAGTTCTTTAAAAGCCTATCTGAATTTTTTTTAGAGGTGTTGAAGTTAGAAATAGAATGTGTTGGATACACAGAGAACATTCAATAATGTTTTTGCAGTAAATATATTGATTTTGATGGTAATGTAGTTATCTGTCTGATTTCTATGTAGAAATTATTTTAGAACAGCTAGTTTGTCTACTGTATTACATTTGAAATATAACATTGAGGAGACAAAGCCAAAATAAGATCCATTCAGGAAAACAAAACAGATTTTAATAAATAAATAAACTATACATTGTGCTTAATATGAATAATGAATGAGTGCAATTTGCTGCTGTTGAAAAGCAGGAGGTATATGGAAGGAATTATAATTGGTTGTGTTTGTTAGTAATAGTAAGGCTGCAATTGTGATTTGAAATTTCAGTGACATATAATAAATACCTGCATATTGCTTTGTAATACAAGTCTAGTCATAATAATTTTTACTTTTAAATTTAGGAAGGTGTTAAATTATATGAGAATATTTATGATAATTATGTATTCTTAAAAACTGAATGAATGTTTCCTATTTAGTAACTTCCTGTTCTCCATAGTGGGTGGAGATAGCATCCAGGAATGGGTTGACCTCGTCTACTCGCTGATTGGACTGAGTCTGTCAGAACTGTTAAGACACTCCTCTGTTGCTAGGGCTTCCCAGCTTTTGACTCAGTCCCTCAGCGAGGACAGACGTGTCAAATCCTTTCCTTCGGATTGCTGTTGTTCTTTCCACCTGTGATTCTGGACTTTTTCTGGATTCTTGACAATTCGTGAGTGTTTATTTCAGCTGACTCCCTTCCATCAGGTAGAGTCGCTGAATCTGCTTTCAGCAGCGAGAGCTTAGGCTCAAGCCGCTGGTTCTCTTTGACAGCCAGGGAAGCTTGCAAGAGCTGGTCTCCTCTCCGCTATCCTGACAGACTCAGAGGTGACAGAAGGGGCCTCTGGCCCAGGAAATCCGCGTTCCCCAATAGCACAGGGGATAGCGCCACCATTTGAAAGAGTTTTGCGCTCTCCTGCCTGTCGCTGGAGCTCTTCGCTCCGTTCCCGCTTGAGCTGTAAGTGGAGCTTTCGCGTTCCGAGAATCCCCCTTGGACTGTGGACTGGAGCTTCGTGTTCCGCATGGGGGTATTTAGGCTGTCTGGAGCTGGAGCTCCCTGTCTCTGTCATAGTGAGAGCAGTTCTCCACTGATTCCTTCGCCGCGCGGCTTGAAACGGCTAGCCCTGGGAGTCCCGCGCGCCAAAGATCGCTCTGAGCGAAAGTTACAGGGGCTGCACCAAGGAGCCTCGGCTCACGGCACGATTGAAAATACAAGCCTAATTTCGGCACTAGGAGCCTCAGCTCCAGCCGAACGACCCTGCTGAGCGGCGCGTGCCTGCGCTAATATTCAGAGAACTGCAGCTGTCATTGGGCAGCAGTTAGAGTCAGATGAGGAGGACACTGCAGCCGTTGGCCACAGCACGGGAATTCAGTGTAACTCTAGCGCCACCTGTGGCCATTCCTGCTCCTTCAGGGCTGTCATCTCCTGTAGCTAAGCACAAGCGCAGCTCCAAAGCTGCTGGGAAGGAGAGGAAGCTTCGCAAGGGCTCCAAGGCTGCTCAGAAGTTCGAGAAGAGGAGAGACAAGGCTCTGGATTGCCTTTGCGATCGGGCCAGCAATCGCAGGGCTCAGGGGCCTCTTAAGGCTGGGGAGCTGAGCAGATATTATGACAGAAATATTCTGACTTTGTCACCAGAAAGGGCAGCAGGGCAGGATCCCCCCCCCAGCCTTGCCTTTACTGGCACCGGTGCAGGCCTTTGGGGATCCTTATCAGATGTCAATGCCCCAGATGCCATTCATGAACAGCCTCATCCATCTGCCAGAGTGGTGCCAGAGGCCACATTCATGCCAACAGCGGCAGGCCTCAGACTGGAGTTGGAGGCTGATATAATGGCCCAGCCTAATTTGCAGTCCATCATAGCAGAGGCCATTAAAGAAGGCATCGCCGCTAGGCTTCAACAACATTCTAGAAGGGCCTCCCTGGAAGCTTCTGCGCTCCATATGGATCAGGATGATTTTCCGAACTTCCCTGAGCCCTACTCTCCCTCGCCCTCCCAACAGAGTCTCTGCTCTCAGAGGGGGGTGGTCAAAGGGAAGCAGACCTTTTGGACGACGAAGGTCTAGCTCCAGAACAACCTGCCTTCTCAGGTTTGTTCCAGCCTGGCGTATTCAAATCGCTTCTGTTCAAAGCGAAAAACTGCCAGGCTTGGGGGCCAGGCTGCTGACCCAGCGTCTGATGCTTTAGACATCCAGGTAGACCCCCTTTTCTCTGAGCCTACCGCGCAGGCTGAGGTCATTCCATCACCACAGCTATTTGTTGACGTTGTTCAGCGACAGTGGTCCTTCCCGGCCTCGGGTCCGATGCCTACTTCCAACGACAGACGGTTTTATAACGTAGGCCCGGAGCTCGCCAGGGCAATTCAGCTCCCGACGGTAGATGCACCGGTGGCGGCATTATATTCACCTTCCACCATGCCGGGGGCACCTGAGGAAGTTCTGAAACCTGAGGACAGAAGGGCGGATCTTACTCTTCAGAGGAATTACCAAGCAGCAGTGTGGGCGGTCCGGCGGCCGATTCCAGGGCGCACCAAGATATCAACAAGCTGGTGGCGGTGGCCCATTTGTCGGCGGATGCCACACTCTAATGTTGCCAGATTTGCCTCAAAGTCCACGGCCTCATCTGTAACTGTACGACGGCTACTCTGGCTTCGCCAGTGGCAGACTGACGCCTGCCACAAATGGTAACTGGCATCAGCTCCCTTTAGAGGGGAGCACTTGTTTGGCGAATCCCTGGAACCCATCTTGGTGGAGTCCAGGGATAAGAGGAAGGTCTTGCCTTCAGTGGCTAGCAAGGGCTTTTTTCGTCCCTCACCTTACAATCGAAGGAACCTCCTCCTTTTGGGCCGCGGACTCCGGATCCGGTTTTTCCATGCCCCAGGGGGGTTACCTACCAAGGAAGAGGCAACAGGCAGACAGACCACCGAGAGGTAGACAGTCCAAGCAGCCATTTTGTGGCGGAGGAGGTCGCTTCTTCCGACGCCCCTAAGACCTACACGCTCAACCCTCCCATCGGGGGTCGCCTGGCCCTTTTTGCAGACTGATGGGAGGAAATTACATCAGACGCATGGGTCAGGGAGACAGTGAGGTCCGGGCTTTCCCTAGAATTCCTTTCCACACACCCGAGGTTCTTTCTTCGTTGCCCACTCTCAAAGGACCATGCAAGAAGAGCCCTCATGCAATCGGCTATTCAGCACCTGCTGGACATTTGAGCTATCCAGCGGGTACCAGAGAGTCAACAAGGGCAGGGGTTCTATTCAATGCTATTTGTGATCCCCAAGGCCTCGGGGAGGGGGTGGAGAGCTATTCTAGACCTCAAATGTCTGAACCGCCTTTTAAAATACAGACGGCTTAAGATGCACTCCGTGCAAACCATTCTGGGGGGCGTGAGGGAGGGCGACTTCCTCACGTCTATAGATTTAACGGAGGCTTACCTTCATATCCCTATATTGCCAGGCCACCAGCAATTCCTCCATTTTTCCTATGACAGCTGTCACTACCAATATAGAGCCCTCCTGTTCGGCCTCTCCTCTGCGCCTCGGGAGTTCACCAAAGTTTTAGCAGCAGTGGCGGCCCACCTCCAGGCTCTACCCATGCGTGTCCAATGCTATTTGGATGACATTTTGATTCAGTCCTCCACGGCCTCTCAGACGAAGGAGGACCTTAGGGTCACCATCCAGACCCTGTGACACCACGGGTTCTCTATTAACTTAGAGAAGAGCCACCTCATCCCCACAAACTGTCTACTCCATTTTGGAGCAATTATCGATACGGTGGCGTGCAGGGTTTACATGTCCCAGGAGCGACAGACCAGCCTCAGAGACCTAGCTCGTCTGGTCGAGAGGGAGCGGACCATTCCATTGGCCCTGCTCTCTCAGATCCTAGGCAAGATGGTGTCCAGTATTGTCACCTCTAAGACCCGAGGTGGCGCAGTGGCTAAGAGCCGAGGTGGCGCAGTGGTTAGAGTGCAGCACTGCAGGCTACTTCAGCTGACTGCTAGCTGCAGTTCGGCAGTTCAAGTCTCACCGGCTCAAGGTTGACTCAGCCTTCCATCCTTCCGAGGTGGGTAAAATGAGGACCCAGATTGTTGGGGGCAATATGCTGACTCTGTAAACCGCTTAGAGAGGGCTGTAAAGCACTATGAAGCGGTATATAAGTCTAAGTGCTATTGCTATTGCTATTGCCATCGTTCCCTGGGCACGCCTGCATGCAGAGACCTTCAATGGTTTCTATTACCATTTCAGAGGACAGGCAGGAGCAGCTCGTCGGCCAAGGTCCCGGTTCCCTTGGAGGTCATCCGTTCGTTAACCTGGTGGATGTCCCTGGCCATTGCCAAGGGCTGTTACTTCAAAGAGCCCGAGTGACTGACTCTTACTACGGATGCCAGCCTCTTCGGCTGGGGGGCGCACCTTTCTTTGCAGATGGCCCAGGGACAGTGGAACCAGAGGGACCGGGCACAAAATATCAACTGGCTGGAGCTAAGGGCGATCCACCTGGTTCTCCGCCATTTCCAACAGACAGTCTCCGGCCAGCACGTCCTAGTACTGACGGACAACGTGGCTGCCAAAGCCCACATAAACAGTCAGGAGGGGACACGATCCAAGTCCCTAATGCAGGAGGCGAGACGGCTGGGCCTATGGGTGGAGAGACACCTGCTCTCTATTGTGGCAGAGCATATCTCCGGGGTGACAAACGTGCAGGTGGACTGGCTCAGCAGAGCTTCAGTCGACCATGCGGAGTGGCGCCTGCACCTGTCACTGTTTTGGGAACTCTCGGACTGGTTCCGTACCCCAGTGGCGGATTTGTTTGCCACCTCAGCCAATGCTCAACTGCCACGATTTTACGCCAGGTTTCCGGCCCCAGGGGTGGAGGGGGTTGATGCTCTCCGATGTTCTTGGCCTACAGGACTGCTCTATGCCTTCCCCCCGCTTCCTCTGATCCTGAGGGTAATTCGGAAGGTAATAGCAGAGAGGGCGGAGATTCTGATCCTTGCCCCCCACTGGCCCAGATGTCCGTGGTTTGCCGACCTGGTGAGCCTGTCGGTGGCTCGACCTTGGAGGATCCCTCAGGACAAGGTTTCGCTCAGCCAGGGGGCACTAGTTCACCCGGAACCACAGTGGCTCCATCTAACTACCTGGTGATTGAGTGGAGTGTTCTGAGGGAGGACAATCTCTCCTCCAGGGTCATCAAGACCATCCAGGCTTCTAGGAGGCCTTCCACGGAATGCATCTATAATTCCACCTGGCGGAACTTTTGCACCTGGTGTGATAGGAAGGGTCTTCTCCCCACAAAGGTGACAGTGGCCCAGATCCTGGAGTATATCCAGGATGGCTTGGACGGGGCTATCACCTAACACCATGAAGAGACAGGTAGCAGCACTAGTGTCGGTGCTCTCATGTGGGAAACTTCAGTCCTTGACACAGCACCCCATAGTGCGCCGCTTCTTAAAAGGCACCACTAACCTGCAGCCCCCGGTGGTGCACAGATACCCCACCTGGGACCTGTACAAGGTTTTGAATGCGCTCACTGGATCACCCTTCCAGCCATTGCGATCGGCCACCTTGTGATTTCTTACGTTCAAGATGGCATTCCTCGTGGCAATCACTTCAGCCAGGAGGATTTCGGAACTACAGGCCCTCTCAGTGAGGGAGGACCTCTGTATTTTTCACTCCGACAGAGTAGTGTTAAGGCTGGACCCCTCCTTTGTCCCCAAGGTGTGCTCATGGTTCCACAGGGCCCAGGAGCTGATCCTGCCAAACTTCTGCCCAACCCCTGTTCATGCCTTGGAGCTGAAGTGGCACACCTTGGACGTCAGGAGGGCTCTCAAGATATACATAAAAAGGACATCCACCTTCAGGAAGTCGGAATCTCTATTCTTATCCTCCCAACCCACTTCTTTGGGCAGGAAGGTGTCTGCTTCAACGATAGGTAGATGGCTAAGGGCGTGTATAGCCAAAGCATATGAGCTTTAGGACATCCCGGCTCCTGGCCAAATTACCGCACACTCCGCCAGGAGCGCAGCCACGACGGCGGCGTGGGCAATGCAGGCCTCTCTAGAAGAGATCTGTAGAGCAGCCACCTGGTCCTCTCCCTCCCCCTTTATTAAGAACTATAAACTGGACAGATTCGCTTCGGCAGAGGCAGCGTTTGGACGACGGGTACTGCAGAGCGTTGTCACGGCACTGGGGAACTCAGACCAGGCTGTGGCCCACCCGTAAGGACAAGCCAGCTTTGGTATGTCCCATTCCTGGATGCTATCTCCACCCACTATGGAGAAGGGGTGTTGGTCTTACCTGATACGCCTCTTCTCATGAGGTGGAGATAGCATCCTGTCCCACCCTGAAGACCGCCTGGCCATCTATCTGTGAGCAATGCACCTGGCAACAAGACACGTCAAGTCTGTCACTTCGCCTTCGCCAAAAGCTGGGAAGCTCTAGCAACAGAGGAGTGTCTTAACAGTTCTGACAGACTTAGTCCAATCAGCGAGTAGATGAGGTCAACCCATTCCTGGATGCTATCTCCACCCCATGAGAAGAGGCGTATCAGGTAAGACCAACGCCCCTTCTCTTCAGCTATTTAATGATTTATTTATTTGTTTATTCATTTATTGGACTTTATACCACTTCAAACTTAACCATTTCTGAAGTACCTAGCACTCAACATACATTTTGGAAAAGTAGTGTTCAATGGTTAAATAAACTTTAGAAGTTTATCCAATTGGTCCATTAAAATCTTAGTATAGGAAAAGTCATTGGACCATTGGATTCAGCCCTTATCAGTCCAGGGATGTAAATGAAAGCAACTTTTCCAGAGATTTGTCCAACCTCAATTTAAACATGTCCAGCAATAACTTCAAATACATCAAATCTCCAGGAAGTTGCTTTCATTGTTCATCTACTAGGTAGCTTTTCCTTATATTTAATTGGAATCTACTTTTGTATAACAGTTCTATTGCTTCATAACCTGCATCCTGGAATGAAAGAGATCTTGATTGTTTTCCAAGTGCTTCAGGTTTTTGGAGAATGTGATATCATGTACTTCATCATTCTTTCTTTCTTAGAGCTAAATCGTTATTTAAATCTCTTCATAAGGATTAGTTGCTAGTTCCCTGATTAACTTTACCATCATTCTTTGAATCTTTTCTACATGACTAAAATTCATTTTAAAGCATGATCTCCAGAAACTGCATTTGCCACTTTTGTACCCAAATCACACTGCTGACTCACATTCATTATGTAACCAGGTTTTTTTTATTCCTATATTCATGTCACAAATACTGTTGCAAAGCCAATTATTCTCTATTCTTATCAGAACTGAATTTGGTGAGGTAGGAACCATTACTTATCTTCCCTATCTTGAAATGTTATGGTTCTGTCTTTGCCAAGAGCAGCCTTTGCAGTATTATATCTGCATTTGATTTGTTTCCTAACTGCATTAACCTGCATTTGTCTGTGTTAAATTTTATTCTGTTAGTTCAGCCTGTTTATCTAACCTATCAAAATAATTTTGAATGCTGTTCCTCTCTTTTAGGATATTTGATTTCCTATCAGATTTTTTTGATAAGTAAATTTGAGAAGAATACTTCCTGCTTCCTCATCTAAAACTTTAATAAAAAATATAGGTCAGTTCAGAGCTCAAGATTGTGAATTCTCACTGAATTCCTAAATCTGCTTTGAAAAAGAGCCATTGATAAGCATTTTCAACTGTATTCAGCTTCTAGCTTTAGAACATTATTATGCTCATGGTAGAAAAATTTTCAGTAGAAGTAATTTAATAATTTAGCAGCTTAAATCTCCAGAAATAAGTTCCCTCTAATTCACTTGTAATATTTCTGTAATTTGTTTTCTAGAAGGATCTATAATTATTTGAGAGTATTAGGGGAGAAAAGAAGACACGTTTTAGCCAGTACACGAAAGTTGAAAGCTACAGTCTGGCCTTTACCTTTATTAAACCTAATTCAAGTTGTAAGAATGCATTAGAAACACAACAAAACACCTGAAATACCACCCTGAGGAATTTGTACTGAACAAGTTCCAAGGGGCCAAAGCTAGAAAATAGTGCCAGCTGAACTTTACATGTGAACTGAGCCAGAGATTTAGTTTGAAATATTAAAGCTGTTTCTAGTTTGGTGCTTGAATCAGCTTAAATCTTAAGTGGGGCATCTGTAGGTATGTGATACTTCAAATGTTACAGTATGTATTTCTATTGCTAGCAATGAAGAGCTAAAGGAAATATTATATTTACTGTAAAATAAAAATGGTATATAGATAGTCCTCGACTTACGACCACAATTGAGCCCAAAATTTCCATTGCTAAGCAAGACTGAGTTTTGCCCCCTTTTATGACCTTTCTTGCCATAATTGTTAAGTGGATCACTGCAGTTGTTAAATTAGTAACACAGCTGTAATCTGGCTTCCCCATCGACTTTGCTTGTCAGAAGGTCGCAAAAGGTGATCACAGGACACTGCAACTGTCATAAATATGAGCCACTTGCCAAGTGGCTGAATTTTGATCACATGACCATGGGGATGCTGCAGTGGTCATAAGTGTAAAAAGCAGTCATAAATTACTTTATTCAGTGTCCGTTGTAACTTCGAACAGATACTAAATGAATAGTTGTTAAGTGGAGGACTCCCTACAATGAAGAATGATATCCTTTGTCAGAATTCTTTGACATCCTATCATTGCTTCTTGTGTTTCTTTATAGATTGTTAAATGAACATTTGGTTTTTTAAACATCATTTTATTGACATCAGGATGCAATAAAGCTGGTATCAATATATATTGAAGTAAAACTTAATTTGGAATACAGTATTTGGTTTTGCAGTCCTTTTTTAAAATAGCATTTTAAAGGTAATTTAACCTTTAACACTATTATTTTGTGCCTAAACTTGGTAGACGTTACCAACTACTAATTTAGAACAGATCAGAGAGCAAATAATTGTCGAGATATTTACCTCAGTCCAGTGTTTAGATTGCCAGGCGATCTGTATAATCTATCATTTGTTTTCATTTCCTTACAAACAATTGTGAAGTTATATTTATAAAACTAAAATAAACTATCAAAAACCTTTTATCTCCCCACCAATCACCATAATAGCTATTATTTTGTTGCCTTTTAACTCAGTCACCCTGATGGACATGGAACTGAAGGAACCTACTCTCAGAATTTCAGAAAGAAAACACTTTTACCTTCACAAAGAGTTTTTAGTCATCTGAAAATACAAATCACCAAGTAATACGGGAAAAGCAAAATGGGTTTATTAAGGGGGTGAGTGTCAAGTCTTTATATAGGGTACAGAAACAAATGATACATACATTGGGTATATGTCATGTGTCAGAAAGCAACAACAATAAAAAACATTGGTTAGATGTGAGAAAAGACAGACACCCTTAAAATATGTTGCATCTTCCCCTTTCTCATCTGTGCTTGTTTCTTTAACACTTGCAACATTCAAGGATTCAAGGGCTCTCTATTGCTTAGCTTATGAATAGGCTAATTTTTGTGTGTAAAAAAGAAGTGGATTTGGTTAAAAAGGAAACTTCCTGAACTTAAAAAAAAAGCATGGATGTCATTCTAAAATACTAATATCACCTTTAATTAAAACCTAATAATGAAGCCTAAAATTCAAATTACTAATTTGAAATGAATGTGTATTCCTTAAGTGTATTGAAAAGGGACAGTGCATATGCATTGAGCAACCCACTTTTAAAGCACTAGAATTTATAGCTAGGAGTGTCCTTTCTGATTTAATTCAGAGTTCTCTTTAGGCTTGGATTCAGTACAAACACTCCAGATTAAATACAGTCTTATTTCTATCCAGATATGACATATGTTAGTTTTTGAGATGGCAAGCCTGTTATTTCATGAGTAGCTTAAGTAATTCCTTTTTTCAATTTTTTATTTTAATAATGAAACTGTAAATTCAGATTATCTGGGCACCATTCTTTCATTATCAATAAGCTTTTAGCTACTAATATTTATTCCACATTCATTCCATATTTACCACTGTGAGTTAGGTTCTTCATTATTTATACTCCTATTTCATGCTGAAAAAAATTACTGATCTGTACTTCATATGAGTGATGTTATATCTAGTTTGATATTAACCAAATCAATTTTTGAATTGGAAAACTTTTAATTGCTATAAAGCTGTGATTTAGTAAATGAAGCTAAAATATTGCGTAATTAATTTTTCATACATTTTCCTGAAAATTAAAATAAGTTTAAATAAAATATTTGATTACATTATTTATAATATATTATTTATTTTAGAAAATTAAAGTCTGTGCAAAAATAAGTGTTGAATACCCCGCTACTTTCCTTGTCATATCTTTTCATAATAGTGGAATTTTAACTTCATTAATTTTAACTACATATTAGTAGGATTGAGATTACTTTTTGAAATATTAATATCATCATATGATTATTCAGCTTTTCAGTTTTATATGCTACAATATTCTACACATTTTTATATAAGAAAATGAAAGAACTCTGTAAGTTTTGTAAACCAAAACTGAACTGGTGACTCATTGATGACAATGAGGTCTTTAAATTAACAAGTCTTAATATATTTTAGTTATATATTAAAATAGAAGGGAAATACTCATTTTCCATATTAGTTCAATGAAAGTTTCCAGTAACTATTGTTGCTATCATAGAAGCAATTAGTTAATAGATGAAGAATATGTAAAGTTTTGAAGAGTTTCCTATATTGTCATATAATGTTCCTTAACTAACCTAATGCCAGATTTGGTCGACCTGGAGTTGAATGCTACTGCCAACATGATAGTGGTGCTGCAGTAATCCAGCTTCAGTATTTGATCAATGAGGTTTGTAAGCTTGTGGTATAACTCGTATCTGATTCCTTTACCAAGTTGTAGTGGTTGGCTAGTTGCTATCTAAAAGTATTTAAAAAGTAAGAAGAATTTGCTGATTTGCTTGATTAACCCCCCCCCATTAGGTAAACAATTTTTTTAACTTAAAAGTTGCTATATTTAAAAATTAGTTAGTTGTGAACATCCTCATCTATCCAAATGCTATTTTTAACAGAATACTGAATGTGAATATTTAAAATCCTTAAGATTATGTGTTCTTTCTCCTCTTGGTAGTGTTTGCTTGTGATTGTTGATGTTTTTATTTGTACTGTTTTTTAATTATTAAATATGTCTTTAATTATTACAGTATGTATGATAAAATGAACAAATGACTCTGCCTAATTGAAACTATTATTGGATAATAAGTTGTAGGAATTTCTGTTAGTGTATACACGGGTAAAATGGCAAATCATATTTTCTCATTCAGAGCCACTTTTACTTGTACACTGCCTTTTTAAGCATACAAATAAAGGAGATCAGAAGAACTTCGTTTTTCTGACATTCTTTTCAAAGCTACTATGAGATTCTAATATTAAATTATTGACTCTAAATGACATAATCAAAAATAAATGAAATGGATCTTGCCACTTTGTATTTACAAAACCAATAACTTCAAATATATTGATTTTACCCTTCAATTGCTACTGTGGAACTGGTCTTCCTAAAAAGGACAGTGTCCCTAAATCTCTACAGATTTTAACTGTACTTTTTCTCTTTTAAGGGTGCCCTTGTGAGCGCCTTGGCTGATGATACCTTACATTTATGGAACTTGCGTCAGAAAAGACCAGCTATATTGCATTCCCTGAAATTTAACAGAGAAAGGTAAATAAATAAATATACACATATGCACACACTCATATATACTGTATATTGTTTTCATGTTATATGATCAACATTAGACACTTTTAGAAAGAACAGTCTAGGATTCCTAAAAATCTTCCTCAGATTAGTACAGCCAAAAAAGGCATCTTGCACTATTAAAAAAGGCAACAAGAATAGATGCATAAAAGATATTTTAAAAGGGCATATATCCTTAATTTCATTAAGATAATAAAAAGCAATAAAATGAAATACAGGTAGTTTGCATTTAACAATGCTAATTAGGATGGGATACTCCATTGTTAAGTAACATGGTCATAAGTAAAAGAAAATGTGATTGCATAGCTTATTGGTGGTAGCTCTGGCAGTCCCAGTTGTTATTGTTAAGTGAAGAGCTCACATGTCCATGATTCCCAACTTCCTGCTAGCTTCCCCATTGACTTTGCTTGTGGGAAGCTGGCAGAGAAGGTGAGAAATTGTGATCATGTGACCACAGCGACACTGCAAAGACTTTAAGTTCAAGATCCTGTCATTACTACTACTTATTCAGCACCATTGTAAGTTTGCTTGCTGAATGACTAGTCTGTATATGTAGAAGAAAGATATTGGTATTGATTAGAGAAGCATTTGGACTTTTCAATGAGAAATATCTGCCTCGACACCCAAAGCTCTAAAAAAGGAAGTAAAGAAGGAGAAGTGTTTGCAATATTAATGATATGGATCCTAAAATGATTTCTATCTACCACAAGGCAGATTTCAATGCCTGAACTAACAAGTAATGACAATAAAAGAGGAATTTCTAGTTTTGATTTGTAAAGCTGAAAACAAATTAGACGGAGATATGAAAATTCCTTATTAGCAAAAATATACTATATGATCTTTACGTTTATTTTTCTCTTGACTAGAAAGGAGTCAAAGCAAAGTTGAGAGGAAATAGTTTTAAACCACTGATTTCTTTAAAATCTTTAAAAAAAATTAAAACCACCATTTTTCATGCAATGTACTGATAACCTCAGAGAATTTTAGGAAAAACATACAGTATAATACTACTATAATACTGCCTTTTGGTTAAGATCAAGTGTAGTGTACATTACTAAGCCTTTTCCCCCATAGTCTACAAATGTTATAGACTTTTCTTGCTGCCTTTTCAAAAACTCTCTTCCCTTAGGTTGTAATTATTAAATTCTGATTGTGTTCCTTGATTGTCTACAAGCTACTTACACTATGTTTTTGTGACTTTCTTTCTCCCTGGTTCTAAAAATCAAACGCATTTTGTTGCTTTTATGTTTTAATCACATCAAATGATTGTGTAGCCACCTTCTTTTTAACTCTTGTGAGCAAAATGCACAGTATTAATTCCAGTATAAATCCATGGGGATACACCCCCCCCAAATCAATTACCTACATAAGGCAGTTCAAGAGCCTTAGGTGAACAACTCTGTCAAAAAAACTAAGTAACCTATTAGATGACTCTTGAATATGTGCCTATTATAACTCCAAGAATTTAAAACTTATATTTACTACCAGGAGTTCAATTCCTGGTAGACAGTTTGTACCCCGCAGAAAAAAATCTCACCTACATATGTCTGATAAATCATAAATAAGATGAAACCAGTCAAGTGCGGCCTCCTGGTGGTCATTATAAATAAAAATACTACACGTCTAAAAATAGAAATTTTTCTCCACCCCCAACAAGGGGCATGGAAGTAATGTAAAACCTCATGAGGCCATGCATATGTAAGATCTCTCTGGTTTGAATGCTGATGGAAAGAAAGGTGATTTATATATTCCATTCTAAGATGAAAGAATTGTAAAGATAGTGATATTGACTTACAACTCTTAATGAAGAAAACTTGTGGATTCTGAAAAGTATGACCACATCGGTATTCTTTTCACCAGAAACAAATATTCAGTTAATCTGTTTATAATTTGTAATTTGGATACCTTCTTAAATTGGCATATTTGCCCCTTTTCTATTTTTTAAATTGGAATAAAGGCAAGACATAAATACACTGAATAGTTTTGTTATTCAATATACTTTTTTTATTCAAAACTAATTTTCAGAATTCCCATTAAAATGTAAAAAAATAAAGGTTCAAAAGATGCAGAAACTAACAATAGTGATAATATATCAGATTCAGAAAATGAGAATGAAAGCAACATTTAATGCGGCAAAATGTGTTTTCTGAGGTGGCTTACCTATCTCTTTTTCTCCTGAAAACTGGTGCTTTCTCTCTCTCTTTAATGCAGTTGACAAAATATTATATATGAAAGCATTGGGAAGGTCCAGATATTAGCATAAAAAGCTCAATATGAGCAGTGTCTGTTGAGTAGCAAGAAGTTGCAGGGAGACAAAATTCTGTTTTCAAGAAGTCAAATAAGGCCTAGTGTTAAGACACAACTTATACGATATTCTAGAAGTTGTTCCAGTAGTTTCTAACACAGGTTTATATATTAGATACTTGTAATTGGTCCAATCAAACTGACGAAATTTGGCTGTTCAGGGTAATATTGTGCTCCTGAAAGTGTTAAGCTATTTTTCCAAGCCACCTGGCAATGTAGATCAACTGTTTGCTCTTGTCTATGGAGATTCTCAGTCATCCAGGTGCTTTTTCAAAAGGGAATTGGACTTTGTTTATTCCTTGAGGAAGATGTTTTGCTTCTCATCCAAGAAGCTTCTTCAGTTCTGTTTGTTCTTTTGAGCTAATAGGTTATGCCTTTTTGATGGGATCAGAATTGGACAGCTGGGAACAATGGAGATACCTTCATTAAGGTCTAATCTCTGGGTGCTGGATCAAATTTAACAAAATTAATCACATTTTCCTATCTACATGGAAAAGGATATGTGCTATAATGATGGAAAGTTGAAAGTATCCTTTGGTACTCAAAGCTTTTTTGTTTAGATTAAAATTAAAAACGTAACAATAAGTGCAGCTTGTAAATGTTTGGTGAGGTTATGGCATTTCCTTCCTTTTCATGCTAATTAATTGTTCATTCTTCAATCTTAGACTATTAGATCAGGAAGAGGTATTAGCTGTTTACTCTCTGTTTTGACCTTCCACACTTCAGTCCACATAAGAATGTTAAGTAGTTAATGCTTATTTGGTGGCCCTAGTAAATAGTTTTCTAAGCTTTTCCTGTTCTGGTTCTGATTGCTTTTCTTGCTGCTGCTTGACTTCAGTAAAATCAACAGGCTGAAAGCAATTGCTTCAATATGGGGGGAAAAAACCCAGCTTTGATGCAGCCCTGTCCAACTAATGTTGAACTAAGAATTACCAGATTTGGGACTATTGTGATATACAGATATACACTGGGCATGCATTCTCTCTTCCTCTGGTGCTGGTGATGATTCTACAATTCTACAATTAGGGTAATCAAGGGATTAGGGCGACTGCTTAGTGTCAGTGAGGTTGTTGATAGACTACAGGCTTGTGTGAGCAAACAGTATTTTTGTGATTGCTGTTAGGATTACACTGTTAGAATAGGCAGTAGTTGCCGTAATTGGCTGCCTACTAGTAAGACAGTATCTGTTGTATAGATAGTGATGAGGGGTCCTGGTTTACAGGTAACCAAATCCAATGTTGCATAATCTTAGCTTGTTCCTTAATGCCAATGTCTTGTATATTTAGGACTAGCTGATACCCGTGCTTCACTACGAAACTATGTGATGGGGCTTGATAAATTGACAGTTAAAGCTTGAAAATTAATGAGTAGTTAAAAAAGGGACTGTATTATTTCGTTAGAGAGGGTAAGCTAAGTTTCTGTTACAGATGAAGACATTATTGTAAATGTAACAACAATGAAATAGATGGGCTTAAGCCCTTTAATCCCAGCAGCAACCGTGGCTGTTTTGTTTATGTAGCCAGGCTAATAAGTTGCATAGCAGAGTGTTTAAATTCGTCCCTCAGATGAATTTCTCAGGACCTCCCTGTAAACAACATTCCTGGTTTTGCTGTCGGGCTGGAGGATGACCATGCTGTCATGTG
>QLTV01003294.1:2835566-2851077 GCA_003457575.1 Thermophis baileyi | reverse complement strand
AGAGATAGAGAGATAGAGAGATAGATAGAGAGATAGAGAGATAGAGAGATAGAGAGATAGAGAGATAGAAAGAGAGAGAGAAAGAGAAAGAGAGAGAAAGAGAGAAAGATAGAAAGAAAGATAGAAAGATGATAGAAGGAAGGAAGGAAGGAAGGAAGGAAGACAGAAAAAGAAAGAAAGAAAGAAAAGAAAGAAAGGAGAAGGAAGGAGGAAGGGAGGAAGGAAGAAAGAAAGAAAGAAGGAAGAAAGGGAGGGAGAAAGAGAGAAAAAGGATGGATAGATGGATAGATGGTAGGAAGGAAGGAAGGGTTAGGGTTAGAGAAAGAAAGAAAGAGAGAGAAGGAAGGAAGGACGGAGGGGAGGCGAGAGAGAGAGAGAGAAAGAAAGAAGGAAGGAAGGAAGGAAAGTAGGAAAGAAAGAGAAAGAAAGAGAAAGAAAGAAAGAAAGAAAGGGAGGGAGGAAGGAAGAAAGAAAAAAAGAAGGAAGAAAGAAAGAAGAGGGAGAAAGAGAAAGGGAGGGAGAAAGAAAGAAAGGGAGGGAGGGAGAAAGAGAAAGAGAAAGAGGGAGGGAGAAAGAAGAAGAAAGAGAGAGAAAGAAGGATGGATGGATGGATAGATGATAGATGGTAGGAAGGAAGGAAGGAAGACAGGAAGAGAAAGAAAGAAAGAAAGAGAAAGAAAGAAAGAAGAAGAAAGAAAGAAAGACAGAAAGAAAGAAAGAAAGAAAGAAAGAAAGAAAGAAAGAAAGAAAGAAAGAAAGAAAGAAAAAAAGAACGAAAGAAAGAAAATCATCAGAGAAAGAAGAAAGAAAAAGAAAGAAAAAGAAAGAAAGAAAGAAGATGGTAGGAAGGAAGGAAGACAGAAAGAAAGAAAAAGAAAAAAGGGGGTAAGGGAGGGAAGAAAGAAAGAAGGAAGGAAGGAAGGAAGAGAAAGGAAAGAAGAAAGGAAGGAAGGAAAAAAAGAAAACTTATGACCACAATTGAGCCCACAATTTTGGTTGCTAAGCAAGAGTGTTGTTAAGTGAGTTTCACCACATTTTACAAGTTGGCCACGCCCACCCGGTCACCTGACCACCAAGCCACGCCCACCTGAAAGGGGTGGGGTGGGGGCACTGAGGATGAGTTTGTAGCATCAAGGGGGCGGTGGACTGAAAAAGTTTGGGAACCACTGATCTACACATTCATATACACATGAACATCTAGATTCAGCTCTGTCCCCTGGGCTCTCACTCTATGGAAGGAAGGTCACCCCTACCACACCAGTGGTTCCCCCAGGTTGAATTGCTCTCATGTAGGGTCCCCACATAACCAGTTCTCACAGGGCCTCAGCCACCAACCTTAGATGCCCAGACTGTCGCTCTAGCTGGCCATGTGATTCCAGCCACTGTTTGCTCTTGTTTGCTATGACTGCAAGTTGGCAACCTCACTGCAGGCCACAGGCCCACCCCTCCAGTGTTGCTGGTGCCACCACCTAAATTGCTGCTACTGTTGGGTGCTAGCTGCTGGCCTGTTGCCCCGTCCTCCTATGAAGATCCAGCCACTTTCTTGGACCTGTTAAACCACTTGACCATTGCCTGCTTCAGCCTGATCTGGCTGCTCCACTCCAATTATTGGCCTAAGCCTGGTCCAGGCCTCTGCCTGGGTAGCCCAATTAGGAACCCTTCAATTTCTTGCCAGGGAAAGCTCAGTTGCCTTCCTGGGCATGCATATTGCCCTTTCCTCGCTGCTACTCACAGCTCACCATTTCCTAATTTTTCTGCCCCCCAGGGAGCCACCGGCTGCTTGGTTGCTGAGTGCTCCAGCCGTTCTGTCATTATGGCACGTCTTCTGAGTTAGTATATTCGGAATGGCATTTTTAAATAATGGATTTTGTCTTATAAACTACAACTAGTACAAAATAATGTAGCTAGGTTGCACAATAGGCAAATTATAGTAAACTATTTCATCTATCCTGAAGTTATTGGACTGGCTATAAATTTACTTCCAATTCAAGGTGAAGAATTCAAGGTATACGAATCTATATATAGCTAGGATCTGGATATCAAGTGGTATGCTTACTCCCTATCAACAAAGATGTGGCAAAGATGCAAGCTTGAGTTTGCCAGGACTGCTGCCTGTTCATTACACATTTACTTGAAGGAGTGTATTCCCAAACACCATAGTTGTAGAATCTTCTCTGTTTTGGCACCAAGCTTCCATTGCTAGTTTAAGACCTATCTGTTTACTTAGTTGATATACTGCTATACATTTTCTGTTTATATTTTTAATAACTGTCCTGTAGTCAGAGTTTTAAGATTTAAGTATCTTTGATTACTGATCATTTAATTTATAAACAATACATTCTTTTGAAGCATTCTTTTAACTTGTGATCAGGTTTTTTTAAAATATATATAATTGAATATTGTGATTATTAAAAAGCAATGTAAATGTGGGGAAAAGTAGACTTAAGATGAAAGCCAGTGCCTGCAAAGTAGTATGTGGAACAATCTCTTTAGTATACGCATTGGCATTGTACATGTGAATTTCCTGTCCAAAAATTACTTTACAACATGGTAATAGTGTCACTGCATCCATCATGAGGTGAACGTAACCAGTTTTGTAACCAGTTTTGTAACATTTGAATAGTTACAGATATTTGACAAACTGATAATGCATTAATGCATTTTTATTTGACCTTTAATGTTTGAGATTTCACAATGAAGCTATTTTAGGCAACAAGTTTATTTGTTTAATTGTTATGCATTATGCTAAGTTTTACAAATCATGATAAAGGTTTCTCTTAAGTAACTTTGACAGTTTTATCAGAGGAGACATATGGCCTACAAATACCAAAGGAAATCCTTTGAAAGCATCTGCAAATTGCCTCTCAAGTGACCTTGTTTTACTGTTAATACATTTTCATAAGTAATTATGCAGATCGCATTTAGACTCAATAATTTCATAATGTTTATTTTAATTAGAGCTGTATTGTAGAGCTACAAGTTTTACTATTTTATTAGCCACAGACATGCCAATAAATACCAAGCTAAAATAAAGCCTAAATTAAACTACTAAGTAGTACTTGACTTTTATTTACCATTAAAATATTCAGTTATTGAAAAATCTCTTGTCATTGCTACATTTCCCATATACTGTTCGTGTCTTTTGATTCCTGTGTTCCCAAAAGATTAGAAGCTAACAGAAAAATTATTAAAATTATTAATTTAAAATAATTTATTTTAATTATTGAAATAATTTACTAAAACAAGACAACAGAGTTGCAATAAATTAGAAATTCTGAAAGATATGAGTACTAGGATCCTTAACTTTGAACCATGTGTTTTATAGATTAAAAATATTGACTTAAAAATGCAAATCTCATAAAGAAGTATTCTGTGAAAGAAATGCTATTCAATTTTTATGTTTGAATATAGTGGAAATAAATATTTTGGTAGATTGCTTGTATTTTTTTTCTATTGGATTTCATTTTAATGAGGAGAACATTTTAGTAACCAATTTTCAGATTTGACATGTAGCAATTTGTCTCAGACATTTGTGACAAATTTGAAGAAAAAGTCATACACTGTTAGATTTTCCAAAATGTTTTGGGAATATACTTACATTTTATTGATCATAGAAAATTTTTGACATCTTTCCATATTTAATGTCAAAGAAGTATACTAGTTAAGAAGTAAAAGGTGTTCTATTTTGTTTGTATTTTTTAATAGAGGCACGTTTAGAAAACAATGTTGATGAAGTTGAAAATTTGTGCTTAGCTTAAAAAAGCAGTTTGGATAATGTTGAATTAACTGTATGTGCTTTTAATAATTTTGTGTGTCTGCATTTATTCTATTTTCAAACTATGCATTCATTTTATTCTACTGTCTGATTTTAGTATTTAGTATTTACTATTTTTAATATGTTCTCTTTCAGGATAACATTTTGCCATATCCCTTTCCAGAGTAAATGGTTGTATGTGGGTACCGAAAGAGGAAATATACACATTGTCAATGTGGAGTCTTTCACTCTCTCAGGCTACGTCATCATGTGGAATAAAGCCATTGAACTGTGAGTATGACATGGGTGAAAGAAATGGATATAGTCCATTTGGACCCTGTTCTTTAAAATATACAAATAAATTATTTATACTTTTAATTTTTACTGTGTCTTTGATGCTTTGACTATTGCTGTCCAGTAGATATAGGCATTGCATAAAATAATAAATATATTCTGAGAAAATATTGTTGCTAAAATAACGATTATTTCAATATTATTTTAAGTGGATATATGCATAAAACTGTACTCTATTCCTTTACTCATTTATAATTTATTATAGACCCATGAATATAAACTCTTCTCTTCCAGTAGTCCCAGTAGCATTTCATTTTGCCTGTAAAAAAGGTGAATAAATATTGAATGAGATACATAATAGGAAAGTGGGCTAAACGGAGAGGTGGGATTTTGAATAATGTGGAGATCCAAATTCAGCATAATGCTTCTGCCCAATTTTCCAGCATGCTCACAGATTTACCCACCTCATCCTCACAACAGGGATGCAGAAAAGTATCTGCTAATAAAAATGTTAGTAAATAATGAAAAAAGTAGTTACATTTATTGAATAAGTGGGTGTTAAATAATTTTTAAGGTTATGCTCTTTTAAGTGGAAATTTAAAAAAATTACAATTAAAAACTAATGCAAACTTCCAAAAGAAAACAATAAAAAGAAAATATAGAAAGTATAGAAAAGAAAGAAAAGAAAGAAAATGAAAACGAGGAAGAAATGAACTGAAGAAACTGATCTTCAGTTCATCATTTCTTCCTCGTTTTCATTTTCTTTCTTTTCTATACTTTCTATATTTTCTTTTAAAAGGCTCCACTGTTAAAAGTGGAGCCAATGATCACAACAGAATGTAGAGCTGGCAAGTAGACCTGCAACAGGTTTCCATGTACTGGTGATTTTTACAGCTGGTTAAGTTTTTCATGTGCCAGTGGGCTTTGTGGCCTGTGCTGGGCCTCCCAGAGATTTTCCCCATCCTCTGAGGTACTCCTGCATGCCTTACCTCAGATTCTGTCTGCTTAATGACCATGAAATTGCTTAACAACCACGACAAGGAGTGTCGAATGTGTGAAATCTAGCTTAATGACCGCTTTGCTTAACAACTGAGATTCTGTCCCAATTGTGGTCATAAATTGAGGACTATGTATTTGAAAGAACTAAAGATCAAAATTATTAAAAGGAAAGAATATGATTTGGTTTATTTTATCAAGGTTAAAAATAGATATGTTAATCTGCGATAATGTTTAATAGAGTTTTGCTGATCAGGATTGAATGACAAGATTTTAAGGATTTGTTTATAGATAAGATATGAGATATGGGGAAAAGAGAGAAGGTTACTAAAACATTCTATACTTGTGATGAAGAGGGAAGTTATTTTTTCATATATTTCTTTTTCGTATGTTTCTTTTCATTTAAGCTTTTTAAATTTTATTTATTTGTATAAACCACACTTTTATTTAGGGCACTGGACCTGAAGGCAATATAACATAAATTGCAAATCTGTAGTTCAGGTGAACAACATAAGCCATCCAGAGTTGTTTCAATACAAGATGAATAGCAAATAAATTTAATAGATAAGTAAATAAAAATAAAATAAATAAGGATTGACCAGATCAAAGAACTTAAAATATTCAACAAGTGAAAATATAATAGCTGAAAGCACTTGGGCAGCTTAAAAAAAACAACTACTTAGAGCAGACCTTTTATGGCCCCGGCCACATCTGGCCCTGTCCAGCCCATGTAGGGTCAATCAGAAATTAGAAATCCAATGTAAATAAGCTACTGCAGAGTGTAGGAGAAGCTTAGTTGGGTCCGGCTTTGTGCAGTCGCCGTGCTCTCCCCTTGCCTAGAGCAGCCTGAGGAAGTGGTGGCGTCATTGCATGAGGGAATCCAGGCTGGGCTACCCACTACCACCTCAGTCAAAGCGCAGCCTTATAGGTGAGTGAATGGAATGCAGCTGGGAGCTAGCAAATGGCTAGCAGCGGCAGCAGAGTGGTGGCCAGGCCACATGAAATATCTTCAGTTTCAATTCTGCCCACATCCACTATGGTCTCCAACAGAGTGGAAAGAATTAGTGCCCCATGACCACCCCAGGATGGAAAAAGTTGCCTGTTCCTTCTTTAGGGCTCTAAGCTATGACTAGCACCTTGACTTGGGCTCATGAATGGAAAGTCAGTCTGCTTAATAATGATATTGGAGTTTTCACTATAAATGATGTAATATTCTATACATCTGTATTTTTGCTTCTTAAAAATATTGTTTAAATTTATAGGTCATCCAAGTCTCATCCAGGACCTGTTGTCCATATTAGTGACAATCCAATGGATGAAGGCAAGGTATGTTTAAAAAAAACCACATTAAACCAAACCTAAATTATATTGAAGAAGATTGTGCTTTAGCACTAAAGTATGACAAATGCTTTATTGGATGTCCCAGGAATCACTTTACATATATCAAAAAATACATATAACAATGAATTTTTTGCAATTATATCCCCAATGGCTATTTGCAAGCTTGTCTACTGACTATTCACATGTACTTTTGACATGTTATGCTTCTAAAACAAATAAATGGAAACTCTAGTAAATGCTCAGATGTTTACTTTAGCATGCGTTTGTATTATTGCAAGCAATTACCAAAACATTTGGTTACTTTTTAAAACATTAAATTATTTTTATTACTTTAATACATCAAAAAAGCCAAATATAGCAAAAACACAAGAAAACAAAAACATGCTGTAATGCATATAACTACTGTAGTTATGAAACACTGTACAGGTAGTCCTCAACTTACAACAGTTCACTTAATGACCATTCAAAGTTACAACAGCACTGAAAAAAGTGACTTATGACCATTTTTCACACTTATAATCATTGCAGCATCCCCATGGTCACGTGATTTACATTCGGATGCTTGACAGCTGACTCACATTTATGATGGTTGCAGTGTCCTGGGGTCAAGTGATCACCTTCTGCAACCTTCACTGAAAGTTAAAAACACTGGAAGTTTTTAAGAAGATGTTAGATAACCATTTGTCTGAAGTGATGTAGGGTTTCCTGCCTAAGCAGGGGGTTGGACTAGAAGACCTCCAAGGTCCCTTCCAACTCTGCTGTTCTGTTCTGTTCTGTTCTGTTCTATTCTATTCTATTCTATTCTATTCTATTCTATTCTATTCTGTTCTATTCTATTCTTCTGACATGCAAAGTCAATGGGGAAACCAGATTCATTTAACAACCGTGTTACTAATTTAACAATTGCAGTGATTCACTTAACAAATTTGGCAAGAAAAGACATAAAATGGGACAAAACTCACTTAACAAATTTCTCACTTAACATAAATTTTGGGCTCAATTATGATCATAAGTTGACGACTACCTGTATTACATTCTAGGTGACACAAAATAACTCAGTTTTAATAATAATCAGTCTTTCCATTGCTTCAGTAAATAGCAGACAATTAACACACACCATCTTATCTGTGTTTGTATTTTTCCATGCTAAAAGAATCTTGTTTGCTACACCCTAAGTTTGTAAATCCATAGATATTCATAAAATGATAAATTCCAATTTTTTGCCAGGTTCAATGAACAACTTTAAATATATTGCTCTTTTCCAAACTATATTTACAAAATAATGAAATGAAATAATGAAAATGGGACAACAGTGGGTTAAATTGATGGTATGTACATAAGTGGTCCCCCCGCCCCACCACCATTGCCTACTTTGAGCATAGTGAAATTGACAGCCAACCTTTAAAATATTCTTGGGTGAACTGGTGAGAAAAACTGTTGTTGTGTACCCTCAAGTCATTCGCTCTCAATAACCACATAGATTAGATTTTTCTGCATAAGTTGTTAGATTAGTCTCTTCTAAAGAGTGTCTTTAAAACACTTAAATATTGATATTGATAGGGGTTTTCAGTTCTTTATTTCAAAGTTTGTAAATAAAAAGCATCCACCTTGACAATATTTTTTAATTGTCTACTAAAAACACTAGAATATTCCAAAATATAGTTTAATAATAATTATTGTTAATAATCAGGAGTTTCTGATACTGCTAAGGCATTTGGATCAAATTGTGAAATCAGCATGTTTTACTTGAATATACTCCCGTTCTCTGTTTTAGATAATCCAAATTCCTCCTAAAATAATGTAAATAATGCATGCCAATGATAAGACTGAAAGTCAGGAAAACTAATCCATTTCATCATATAATAGCCATAATTGGGATGAATAAAATCTAGGTTATGCTTCACATTAAAACTATTTTTAAGAATTTATCAGTTTGCTTGATATACTCTGAAGGTACAACAATGGGTATCTTTCTAAGCACACATATTATCTAGGAAGTAATATTCATTTTGACAACATTGGTCTTTCCTTATAAGCTCATTGTGATTTTTAACTATGCCAATACTACTCAGGTAAAATGTCTCTATATACAGTACTGTACATATTCAGTATATTGCTACCCTTCAGAAGGGGGAGGAAGTGATACATTTTTTTTTACCTTTGAACCAATAATTTAAACAGAGACTATTATCTGCTTATTAATTAAATAGCAAAGATGAGAAGTTCCTTAAATTGGCAGAAAATTGGACTAGCAAATAAAGTTTGAAGACATCAGCCAAAATTCCAACATCAATTTTTGGTTGATATTTTTAGGTAATTTACATCTTTTGTATGGAAGATTGATGTCTAATTTTCTATTTTTTTTCATTCATTCAGTTTGTGTGCAGTTTTATTAGTTGAAATGGAATATAGTACAAAATAGTTATGTTAGCAGGATAAATTTAAATATTGGAAAATCTTCTCTGATGTCTGATTTTAGATTTAAAAAATTGATCTTCTATGTATTTGTGACCAACTCATGCAATGCCTTTAAACCATTTTGAGAAGCAAGCACATCAGATTGAGAACCTCAAATTCCAAAATGATATTGGTTGGTCCAAAGCACAGATCTAAGCTTTTGTGTGCTCTTCATAAGTAGTTTTCATCTGGTTTTTTTTTTTTACCTCATCTTGGTCCTCTTTGAATTTTTTAAAATATTCTTAGAATCATTAAAAAAAACTGTTTTATTCCTGAAATCCTATTAGATGTGGGGAAGGGAAGAAACCACATTAAATCAATCCATATTTATTTATTTATCTCAATAAAAATGTAGTACATACTAAATTCTATCAGTAGAAATACTGGAGCTGATTTGAGGTACTAGCAAAAACCCATTCTATCTAAAACTAAAAGTCTTCAAGCAAGTATTTACTTTTCTTTGGTGATATGCAATAACAGCCTTTGCAGCTAATCAGCAAAGGCTTCTCCTTTCCCAGTCAAATGGAGATAAACCAGGGACAAAACAGGACCATCCTTTGGGGAACTACTAACTGCATCATACATTCAGATAATGTAGCCTGATGAAATGTTTGCTGCTAGGTAAGATTGAAGAACCCAGGCAGCATTGTTATGAGATGAGCGGAGGGAAATGCAGCTTTCTATTATATTTAGTTTTTTTTAAAATGAATTGTTGTATTTGTAAATCTTTTTCCTTGTCATGTTTGTTTGCTTACATTCAGGGTACATTTATATAAGGGATTTCATTCAAGTATGTAGTGATTTAGCTGCAGACTGTATTAGTACATTTAAGGAGATAGTGTGCTTGGTGATGTTTTGTTATCTTAAGCGGTTCTTAAATCTTCCAATAGTTACTCACTTTAGTAGTGAGTAATTTAGCACTATGTTCAGAGGTGGTATTCAGCCGGTTCGGACCGGTTCGGGTGAACCGGTAGCGGAAATTTCGAGTAATTCGGAGAACCGGCAAATACCACCTCTGGCTGGCCCCGCCCTCCTGCCCCCGCCGTTCCCTGTCCTATATTCCCTTGTATTTTAGCTCAGCTGATTCGTGCGGCAGAGTGGATTGCCGTGCCTCAGCTGAGCTAAGCAACAGCTCAGCTCACCAGCGCTGACACCGAGGGCGGTCTTTGAGTGCTGCGTGTGTGCACAAAGCACACGTTAGGTGCGTGCGCGCACGAAGCACACTTTCATAGAACCAGTAGGAAAAGATTTGGAATCCCACCACTGACTATGTTGTACATTTTGAGTCAGATACAAAATTGCAGATTGATTTACTTTCTAAAAGAAGAAAAAGAGACTAGCCATTTTAGAAACTGAATGCAGAAAAGTGCAGAGGAATAATTTATATTTCCAAATCAGTTTCTAGCATTTTTCAGATCAGCTTCCACTTGAGGCAATAAAGAATTAAACATGCCACATAAATCACTGCAGTACATGGGTTTACTGTCTCTCTATATATGTAGATATCTGTTTCCCTGTCTTTCTATCTATTTACCTACCAACTTACCTTCCATCCTTCCACATGAACTGAAAAGACAATTATACAAGTTGTGCTAATTTCAGCTTTTGCCCCCATAGTTTGCAGAAAGACAAAATGTTACCTATCAAAAGAGGCTAAATAACTGTATGGAGGGGGGGGAGTAATATAGTGCTGGCTTGTTTTTTTTTTTTTTCAAATGCTAGGAAGATAATGATTCAGTTCACATTTTAGAAACTGACTTGGAAAAAACTGGTCTTGCCACTAAAATTATTGTGTCATGGGGAGATGGATTAGATCTAAAAAAAGAGAGAAGGAAATAAGATAAAACAGACACTGACATATTTTCTACTGAATCATTGTTATGTAGAAAGTTTCTTAAGTCATATGGTATATTCTTAAAATAGTCTTCAAAATCTGAACACCATTTTTGCATCCTCAGTTAAGTTCAAGAAATTCTAGAAGAATTGGCATATTTGCTAACATACCACTCACTCCTAAACCTTGAAGCACTTCAAAAAGGTGCCATGATTGATGACATCAAAAACCATTAAGAGTTCAATAAGGGCTAGGATGTATACATGACTACCATCCCAGACCAAACTGAGGTTATCTAAAAATGCATTTGGTGCTGTCTCAGTGCTATATGCTGCTCTGAAAGCCAATTGGAAGGACTCAGGATAATCCATTTATTCAGGGCCCTCTGTAGTTGCACTCTTTTCAACAGCCTTCCCCCAAAAGGAGGCCAAATAAAAATTGTCCTTGGAAGGTTTTTTTGAGAAGGGGAGGGACCATAAGAGCTGGAGATATCACTCCCCTCTTCAAGGAAGCTTTTCACATCATTTGAATCAATTATATATTGTCTGCTAGGAGGCCTTAATTAACCAAGAGGGTGGCTGCACTTTACATATTGAGGACTAGTCCGTTTTTTTTTAAAATTGAGTTTAACTTCTTACAGGTTCAATTCTTGTTGTAAGAATTAATTTAGTTAATCTAATATTTGACAGATAAAGCAGCTTGAGTCAATAAACTATCAAGGGATGTGTTGAACTCCCAAGGTACAGACCAGGCCAGGAAACGGACTCCAGGGTGGCCTAAAACTACTTTAAGATGGACTGTTTTAACAGAATCCTGAGGCATAAATTACTGTTGAGCAAGATTCCTTTGGATGGGTTGCACTATTTTTCTGTTTTTTCCAGACATATAATTTGCTTTCTTGGATTAGCAAGTTTGCCATGTACAAGTATGATGAAGAGGAAGAATAGGTTGCTTATTTGTAACTATAGTTCTTTATTTAGTTTCCTATGCTTTTTGCAGGTATCTGTCAGAACAGTTTTTAAACTTCTGTGGTTGCTATGGCAGTTTCCAGGATTCAGTGAAGTGGAGGGGGTTGGACTCATGCTGCATGTCTGCATTAAGCAAAATAGCACCTGTGAAAGTGCATAATGCATATTTTATTTATTCAAATAATCTGTAAGGTTACCCATATCCCCAAAGTGACTCTGGTGACATACAAAGATTAAAGCCACAATAACAATAAGTATTAAATGCCAAGGCCACAAATACAGTCAAACTCATACAGAATAATTTAACCACATTTAACCAGCAGAGTTTGCCTAAGCACATAGCCTAAATACTTGGAATCCAGAATCACGGCCATCCTAATCTCTGGGACGATGCTGTTCTATAGGACTAGTTCTGTAATGACGAACCTATTTTTAACTGTTTTTAAATGTTTTTATTATGTTTTCTTTTAATAGTTTTTTATATTGTTGTAAGCCACCCAGAGTCCCTTGGGAGTTGGGCAGCATAGAAATACAATAAATAATCATAATCATAATCATAATCATAATAATAATGGCACGCATGCCTAAAGTGGCACACAGAGCCATGTCACCTGGCACACATGGCGTCACCCGTTCCTTTTCCGGGTTTCTGGCGCGCATGTGTGCGCAACGATCAGCTGGCCTTCGTGTGTGCGGCAGTGCCAGAAACTGGAAGAGCTGTGCCAAAAAGGTTCGCCATCACTGGACTAGTACCACCACAGAAAAGACGTGACTTTGGGATGCAGCAAGATAAGATTGTTTACAATAATGGAAAGGACATGTGAATGATTAGAGAGGTGACCATTCAGAACAGCACAGATAAGCATCTTGTTCTTTCTAAGCTCATCTACATTTTACAAACTTCCTAGGTCTAGGATATCATGAGCATATTCAGGTAGTCCTCGACTTACAACCACAATTGAGCCCAAAATTGATGTTGCTACATGAGAAATTTGTTAAGTGGGTTTTCCCCATTTTATAACTTTTCTTGCCACATTTGTTAACTGAATCACTGCAGTTGTTAAATTAGTAACCCGGTTGTTAAGTGAATCTGGTTTCTCCATTGAGAAACCTGCTTGTCAGAAGGTTGCAAAAGGTGATCACATGATCCTGGGACACTGCAACCATCATAAATGTGAATCAATTGTCAAGCATTCGAATGTAAATCACGTGACCATGGGGGAAATGGTCATATGTCACTTTTTTCAATGCCGTTGTAACTTTGAACGGTGACTAAGTGAACTGTTGTAAGTCGAGGACTACCTTTATAAAATATTTATATGTATCAGAATATCCAATTATTGGATGTCCCAAACAAATGATATCACAGTTATCATTTGTCTATAATACTTATTGAAATATTAATTTATCTAACATGCAGATGTGCTTATAGTAGTGAATTGTATGGTAATTTGGTGAGCCATAAAGTTGCACTGATAATTATGTACTAGAGTGACATTAATATAACTTGTAATTTATTACAGCTGTTGATTGGTTTTGAATCAGGAACAGTGGCATTATGGGATCTCAAATCCAAGAAGGCAGAATACAGATACACACATGATGAGGTAAAAAAATTATAAGTCTGGCATGTTTTGAGTCATACTGTAATTTTGTTGACTGTATTGGAGTTTTGCAGAAGAATTATTATTTAGTAAATGTTTACTGATCATTGTTATTTATATTTATGGAAAAATATATCTAGATACAGTCATCTCAATAAAGCAGGAAAATATTCAATTTATTGCTTGACATAGGAATTTAAAGGTTACTAAAATGGCTTTAAGTATTGTAGTACCTAAAATTATATCTCATATATAGAGGACAGAGTAGATTATATGTTTTAACCACCCCTGTATACTTGGATTATGAGGTGATTGGGATACCTCATATGGCCCCAACCCATAATTTGGGCTTGCCCTCCAAGTGGGAGGGTCAGAACTATCAGACCTATTTTTTCCTGGTATGTAGGAAAAACATTTTGTGGAGAGCATTAATAAAGAAAATGAGTGTCTTAAAACTTGCAGAAATTATCTTAACATTTCTGACTGCAATGTTTGAAAGGTGCAAAAAAACCTGGGGAATAATAAAAATTGCAACTTTTAAAGAAAGGAGAAAGAAGTATCTAAGGAATCGGGGATCAATCAGTTTAATATCTATAGAGACAAGAAACTAGTTACTAAACCAGAATAAGTGAGCTTTTAACAGTGTTGCTTTGTCAGATAATTTTCTCTCTTTTATGAAAGAAAAAGCTAGTTATGTAGTAGAAGTAGTTTACTGACTGATTAGTCTTGCAACCTTATCAGTAAAATAAAATATAATATAATACATAGTCTGATTTCAGAATGAAATAGATAGGAGGCAATACAATGATAAAATACCCATGTAGTAACACAAGGAGTTAGTAATCAGATAGATGAATCTCCCTCACAGGGAACACCAATCTGTTAAATATATCAGGTTCATAGGATCCCTGCCTTAGTTATAAATTTAGCTGTTCTGAATACAATGTGCATATTTGAGCCCAAGAAGAAATATGATTGTGGTTCGGATTGCAGTGGGCTGTTCTTTTCAATAAGGATGATAAATATTTAAGCCTAATGGGGCATATAAATTGAGAGTTGAACAACATATGAGAAATATTTTGAGTAGCTGGGGCACTGCATGTACAGGTTCTCTCATAATATGGCAAGTGGTGGAAATGCTCATATTTGGCCATGAAGTTCAATAACTCAAACTTAAATAGAGCAAAGGAAAGCTGTTGATGTTGTATGCCTTGATCTCAGTAAAGCATTTGACCAGGAGATTCATAATAGCCTTGTGGACAAAGATAGAAAAATGTGGTCTAGATGGTACTATAATTTGGGATATTTGCAGCTGATTAAACAACTACATCCAAAGTATCCTCATGAGTGGTTTTGATCATTGTGGGGGGAATGTTGAGGGGAATCCTTGAAATTTTCATTCTCATTCCAATGCTATTCAACATCCTTAAATATCTGGCTTGCGGTAGTGCATATGATAAGAATCTAGAAATATTGGTGTAGCACTAGCTACACCCACTTCTCATTTAGTGACCAAGTTCTGTTAAGCAAAATGGTCACTAAGTGAACACATGACTGAGAGAGAGAGAGACATGTTACAAAGATTAGTGATCGTTGCCATCTCATTCAGATAAAGTTCTCTTGTTCAGCTAGTATCTCCAGTGTTACTTTCCCCCCAGCATGCATTGTTGTCAGGTGCATGAAATTTAGTGGTAATTGCATGCATTGGTCGCAAAATGATTTTTTTTATTACCGTAGTATTTGCTAATGGTCACTAACTGAAGAATGGGTGCACATGTAAGCAATCTGTGTGATGTAGCAACTACGGTAATAAAGGCAAATTACATCCAGATCAAGAGTCAGTAATTACCTGTGTACTCTATTGATTAAACCACATTTGGAGTACAGTGGTAATTCGTTCCTGAAGACGTGCCAAATACTAAAACTTGGGTACTGAGAAAACCACATGACTTACCACATGGCCTGCTATTTTGGCCAGAAGAAATAGCGAGTCATGAGCAGTGGTGAAATCTAAAAATTTTCCCTACTGGTTCTGTGGGCGTGGCTTGGTGGGCGTAGCTTGGTGGTCATGTGACTGGGTGGGCATGGCCAACTCAATGTCACTCACGTCAAGGGGTGCCTCGCCTGGCCCCTCCCCTCCCAGCCATTCCTTGTCATACCCAGCCTCAACATATCTATAGTTCTGTAAAAATGTTGTTCACCTTTTTTCGACTTTATTATCTACATACTATAGATGTACTTTCATTGACCACTGAAAGAATAA